>WNWK01004669.1:106534-135287 GCA_009830355.1 Cherax destructor
GTCAGCAGTACATGACCTTCCAGTTTATAGAGGTTTTCCCTTTTTCACGGACTATTTTGGGTCATTGCTACCCCACCTTCGCCCCTTTGGCAAAAAGGGGGGGGTCTGACCTGATGAATAACAAACTTCATTCTTTTAAAACCCGGTTATAGGTTTTTTGGCCTTCTTCTTGTCCCCAAGTCGAGGTTTAAGACTAACCTCCCGCCTCGCAGGGGCCCATCCTTACTCAGGGAAAAATTCCCTGGAGAGGCCCCCTCCCCCCTCTCTGTGAGCATTGTCAGGTTCCAGTGTCTGTTCAATTCCTGTTGGACTGCCCATTATCAACGAGCACGCAGAATTTACCTCCAACGACGCCTTCGTTTCGGGCCCTTTCTTTCCCTTTTCCCTTTTTGCAGATGGCCCCTCCTTTAATCCTGACTCTTTTCCTTGCCCCTTTTTTGACAGAAACTGACTTATCACAAACTCTGAAGATTATCCCTCTAGCACCTCCTCAGTCCCTTCTCCCTCGATCTTTTGGCTCCCCTCCACCCCTGCACTACCCAAACCGCCATCTTGCACTCCATACCCTACTAATCGTCCATCTCCTCTTTACAACCCCCACTTCCTGCACCCTTAAAACCTGCAGCGCTGTAAAACCCCCTGTGGTTTAGCGTTTTATTTGGATTTTTTAAAAAAGGGGTTACCCTTTTTTCTTTTAATGCCACTAGGACCAGGTTGGGGAGTCACGGGCCCTTTTAACAAAAAATCTGTCCAGGGAGCTTTTGTGTCTGGGGTTTTCTTTAAAAAATGCCCTTTAAATGTAACAAGACTTTGGGCCTTTAAAAACATGCCGCATACACGGCGTGCAACATCTTGGTTGGGTGATAATCATCCAAAAAAAGCCTTGCACATCAGCCCATTTGTCACAGATTTTCCCTAATCCTTGAAGAAGGCCCCTTTTCTTCCATCTCATTTCCCCACCTCATCCTCCTCTGACCATTTTCCTGACCTGTGGTCTTTTGTTGAAGTTGCTGCTGAAGCTCTTGCAGATCTTCAGTGGTTAACTCTTCATTGTGCCCTCCACCAACTCTTCCACATCCTGGGTACAAACATCCAACCCCAGGGACTTCCCCCAAGTTCCAAAATTTCCCTTGCACAACAGGCTCAGGCTCAGAGTTCTGAGGCTCAGCCCCAAAACCTTCAAAATCTGGGGGACACAGTCTGGCCCCCTTTTTTCCAGGCAGAGTTCAAAGTCCTGGTAGTCACCCCCTCCCAACCCTTTCCTAAAAAAGTTTTACACAATGCAGGATATGGAAATGGTTTTTCCCAAAAACTCCTTTGGGGTCATATCCATGTTCAGGTTACATCAAAGCATTTTTTTGAAACATTGTTTTTTGGTGTAGATTTTTTAAATTTGCAAATGACCTGGTTGGTCCATGGGCGGGAAGAGGGGAGTTGTATTGGGGGGCAAGAACTTCACTTTGATGAACTCACAGCCCTGCACAATTTCCCTGCCAAGTCTGGAGGATGACCGGGAGCATTGTCCATTATCAGGAGACACTTAAGTGGTAAATTATTTTCCTCAAGATATTTCTTCAATTGGGGCCAAACACGTTTTTAAAACCAATAAAGGGAAAAATTTTCCCTTTAGTGACCCATCCCTTTTTTGTTGGGACTTCCACATCACACAAAAATTAGACTTGGGATACCACATCTGCCAAACACTGGGTTTTTTCAGAAGGGGATACACCAGTAAAGGCTTCATTTTTGCAATCACCACTGGCATTAGCAAAATCATGAGAGTGACCCTTTCCTTTCATAGGCTTATGTCCTGGTTGTCCCCTTTTTTCCTCCTTTGTAATTTTAGGTCCTGTTTGGCATTTTCTTCCAAAACAGGCCTGTTTCGTTCCACAATTGAACATTTGGGTTGGGGTTGGAATTTTTCCCATTTCTTTTACCCGGGAAATTTCCCTGCACATATTTTTCAGCCGCATTTTTGTCAGAACTGGCTGCCTCACCATCCCACAACACTATGTATGCCACTTCATTTTTAAATCTGTCAAACCAGCCTTTGCTGGCTTTAAATTCGTTCACTTCATCACTGCGGGCCCATTTTCAGATCTTTCATGAAACCGTTTTGCTTTTTAAAATTTTATTGCCAGCGAAAAATTATCTCCTCCTTTTTTTCTTTTTTCGATCCACACCAACAACAAATTTTCCCACTTGTTCCAGCACTTGAGATTCTTTTTTGTGACCATACTTGCCCCTTTTCCAACAACAGCATCCTTGATTTCTTTCTTTTCCCAAAAGGGAAGAGATGGTGGAAGGGGATTTGCCATAGAGCCGGGGCCAGCCGGGACACGCACTCCATTTTCATATTTTGCTATCATCCCTTCTTAAATTCCTCCCATATTTCTAAATTTTCCCTTTACCCCCAGGTTTGGGCACTGGGAGCTTTTTTGGGGGGCCCATGGTGGTTTTTTTAGCAGTTGAAAGGGCACTAAAAATACTGGAATGACAGTATATATGTGGAAAGGAACTGGGTGGTGCGGGGGAGTTTTCCCGTCGCTTGTAAACAATGACACACTGAGTGCCTGGGCGCCCAGCTGGGGACCCCATGGGACGCATTCGCGCGGGGTAGCCCGACCCGCCGAACTCAGAGTGGCCGCCAATACCGAGCCCAAAAAAATTGTAAAAACCTGTCAACACCGGTTTTGGGCCACCCCACACCGTCGAACACCGGGGGACTGTATATACAAACGTACAGTCACTGGGCATGTTCATAAAATTTTGCAGCTTGTGGAACCCTTTTAAACATGGTTCTACAATGGTGTTTTACATTCCCCCACGTAAAAAGAGTGCTCCCGCATTTTTGTGGGGAGTTTTTTTTTTATTTTCACAGACAAAACACTCCTTGTGAGCAGTTTTCTTTTAAAGTGGGGCAGTTTTGTTTGGTAGTTATCCTAGGTTCATGGTCGTCTGGGGGCGTCATTCCTTCCCTTCACATTCCCTTCTTACCTTCCTTCTTACCTTCCTTCCTACCTACCTTCCTAACTTCCTTTCTACCTACCTACCTTCCTTCCTTACTACCTTTCATCTAGTCCTTCCTTTTTCCTTCTGGTTTCTATATATCCACACAGTCACTGGACACATGCCTAGAACTGCTATAAGCTTCTGGAAGCTGGTTGTTGTGTCTGGGTATCATTCGTTCCTTCCTTCCCTACATTCCTAATTACCTTCCTTTCATCTCGTCCTTCCTTTTTTCCCTTTTCCTTCTGGTTTCTATATACGATACGCATATATAATCACTGGACACTTCATAGAATTGCATTAGCTTCTGGAAGCTGGTTTTTGGGTTTTCTGGGTCATCATTCCTTCTTCCCTTTCCCTTTCCCCGCCTTCCTTCCTGCCTGCCTTTTACCTTCCTTCCTTCCTTCCTACGTCTTTCCAATTCCTTCCTTTCATCTCCCTTCCCCTTTTTCTGTCCTTCCTTCCTTTCATCTCGCCTTCCTTCCTTTCATCTCCTCCTTCCTTCCTTTCTTCCTTCTGGTTTCTATATATGTATACGCATACTGTATAGTCACTGGACACTTCATAGACTGATATTAGGCTTATGGAAGCTGGTTGTTGTGAGTGTGTGGACTTATAAATATGCTGAACTCAGTGCAGCTGCTGTCAAATGACATATTATACCATCACTGCCACCTCTGCCTGTCAACACCCATGGGGTCCCATGCCCTCTTCCCCACAGTCCTTCCTACCTACTTACCTCTTGCCTACCTACCTACTTACCTACTTACTTATTTTCTTTCATTCTTTTTTCTTCCTTCTAGTATCCTGGGCATTGCTTTCGGTCACAAACTCCTCAAAACCATGAAATTCATCTTCACTGACACTTCCATCTGTGTTAGAGCTATCACTTGGGAAGAGAAGAGTCCCAGATTTGACCAAGTCAGATATTTCTTACCGCTAGGCATGCTGAACAAGGACTACTGAAATGGCATTCCACAATGCACCACTGGCTCCCAAATTTTTTTATACTGCACACACTGACCCACAGACCCATTCTCTCAATGTGGGCCTACCAGCTTTCTCCTGCTGATTTGAGGCCACTAGAATTTATGCGTCTTAATACATCCAAAACAGTGGCTCGTAACACGTATATAACGACCGAAACAGTCAGAGGGTTAAGCAGTAATATATGACGACAATGAACTACAATTACATATTCACCTTAAATTTTTTGCAAGATCTGTTGGTCAAAAAAAACTTGTTTGGCTTTTTGGGGACTCCCAGGAACGTAACCTATTTTTCCCATAGGTTTTTAATTATCTAATACAACGTTTTCAGAACATAACTACCGTGCAAATGACGGTCTACTGTAATAATAATTGCTCTGTGGCACTTTAAATCTCATACATATTTCATAATAATAAACATGACACAAGGAGGGTTCCCTGCAGCAGTTCAATTTATCAAATGTCACTGACTGTCATCAGTTATCTGATACTTGGAACAACACCATAAAAAGTGACCACGACCATCACAGAAAGTTGTTTCTTAATGTACACCAAAATTGAAGAAATCTGACTGTAAATAATGGAGTTCACTTCTCAGCCTTAGCCGGCCCTTAGCAGCAATGAATTCTGTTCACTCTGTGAAGCCGACTGGATAGAACTGGAGGTGAGAGGCAGTGGTGGTAGCAGGGAGGGAGAGTAGCAGGCATGAAAGGAAGTGACCCGGATAAGGACTTGGTACCTAAATTCCTTATGGAAGGGATTCCCTTCCAAACAATAGCCTCTCTTCCTTCTCTCCTCCTCCCTCTCTTCCTTCTCCCCTCCTCTCTCTTCCATCCAGCAACATTAGTCTTCAATAAAGGTAAGTGTCACATTCAGTTCATTCATTTGTGCATGTAAATCTATCTTTAACCCTTTGGGGGGTCCAAGGGGTCTCTCTGAAACTCGTTCTCAGAGTCCACGAATTTAAAAAAAAATATATATATATATATATATTTTCTTATGAAATGATAGAGAATCTTTTCCGATCATAACGCCACAAAAATTTTGAAATTTGATAAAAACTAACGGAATTATGCTTTCGCGAAGTTAGCAGTATCAATAACATTTACACATCGGCGATTTTGCCCTATTTTTGGCAAATTCCAATGTTTCAGTCTACTAAAATTATAGCTATTTCGCTAGAACTCCATTTCTTCTATCGATTGAGTACAAGAAACTGCCTATTTACAAATTTCAACTACCCAAAATAGTGGTCAGAAAATGGCAATTTGGCCAATTTCACACAAATTTCAAACAATGCCAATTTCAAAATAGGGTCCATAATAAACAAGGCAGACATTCCTAGCACTAAAATAACATCTTCTCTGTTCATTAGTCACGTTTGCAGGCCCCTCTTACATTACTTTTGCTTTCCATTTTGTATTTTTATTCTCACAAATAATAGAAGATTTACTGTTATGTATACAACTGCATCATTGTAAAAATGGTATAAATAATATCAACGCACTTGTGCAAGAATATTAGACTCTCCAGTTGATGTGTATTAGACGCATGGTGTAATTTGTTTACTCTTGAACATCGGCCAAAACTGAACATTTTTCGCTACCTTTGCGCTCAGTTTCAAGGGTACTTGTCATTGTGAAACCAGTCAAAATTATATCTATTTCTGTAATATATCATCTATTCTTTAAAATGAGACTAAGAAAGCGAGAATACAAACATAAATACCGTACGAAAATAGACTGCAAAGTCGCTGTTTTAAACCAAAAACACGGTCAGGTTTTTTTTTCCTCATTATGCACTGTGTGGTGCAGGAATTTTTATACTGTGCACACTGACTACACAGACCCATTCTATCACATCTAGGCCTAACAGCCTGTTTCTGCTTGATTTGAGGGCGCTAGAATTTAGGCGTACTAGTACGTCAATAACCCCAGGGCGTAAGACGTACTAGTACGACCAAAACCATGATAGGGTTAAATTCCATCAATTTTCTCACTTTCTTTACCAAAGAACTGGCACTAGGAGCTTTCTTTGGGCCCATGGTAGCTTATTTAGTAGTCACACACAATAATCAGGGCCAAAAACAATGAATTGTTAATAAATGTTTTGTATGAACTCCTGGGATGATGTTCACTCAAGCATAAACAATGCTACACTGCGTGATAATGTGCGTGGGTGGCGGTCTGCCGGGCTTTGTATGTGCTGGGCACTGGTGGACAAGTTCCATACCAAGCACGAAAACGGAGGTAATACACGAAAACGGAGGTAAAATTTCCCCGAAAAAACTGCACGAAAACTGAAACACACGAAAATGGAGGGTTGACTGTAACTAATAAACAGAGGAAATGTTATTTTAGTGCCAGGAATGCCTGCATTGTTTATTCTGGATGCTGTTTTGAAATTGGAATATTTTTAACTTTGTGTGAAATTAGCAAAATTACCAATTTCTGATCACTTTATTGGCTACTTGAAATAGTTGATTGGGCAGTTTCTTGTGCTCAAGCAATAAAATAGAAGCAATACTAATGAAATAGCTAAGAATTTGGCCAACTGGAATAGGAGTCAAAGTGGGCAAAATTGCTGATACAGTGGTTCCCCTCCTAATGAGCACCCCGAAATCGTACATTATGTAAGTATAATATTGTAAGTGCTTGTGGAAGTGTATTTTTCGGGGTCTGAAATAGACTAACCTACGTGACAGTATTTCTTAAGGAAGTAAATTCGTTCGTTAATGGCACTTGAGCAGGCTTCTGGAATGAATTTTGCTCATTAGGCGGGGGACCACTGTACTATGTAAATATCGCCGACACAGTCAAATTTGCGATAGTGTAATTTCATCAATTTTCCACCAAATATCGTACTTTTTGTTTTATTACCTTCATAAAAAGATTCTCTACCATTTCATAATAAAAAATAATTTTTTTTTTTAAATTCTTGGACCCTGTGGACAATGCGTAGATCTACAGCTTGGACCCTGAAAGGGTTAACTATTTGATGGAGTAATTATATTTTTTATTTCTTTACCAGTCTAATTCAGGACGACAGTAAGGAAACGGATGACATCACATTAGACACTGAAGTGGAGTATCATCTATTTAGTTACGTAATTTTTGCTGCATACAAGTCTCGAAGAATAGGGGAAGAAATGGTCCAGCCCTCTCCAAAAGGTAAACAGTGTGTTATGTTATTTTCCTATTGTCATCAAGGTTCTCACTACATGTCCTAGTATGGGAGATTTAAGGTCTTATAGGCTATAATGATACTTACTCATGATTAACTGCTGTATCTGAAAACTTATTGGTCCTCTCACCATTCCTCTCAAAAGGTTATTTAAACCAACATTATAAAAATAGTTCTATATTAAGAGATATATATATAATATATACAGGTCTTACAATCCTAAACATATAACTAGCCTCTCCAAACCACATGGTTCACCTGCCACATTTAACTCTCTTTTTCTTAACATTTCTTCAACCCTCCAGTGTCTTGATACACAGGAATAACAGGGATGGTGGCACCTTCACTGTAACCTATAACCCTTACCTCTGGCACACCATCTGCCCAGAAACATATCAACAAAAGCCCAGCCTCTACCACCAGCTTAACTTGCATCAGTCATCTTGGAGAAGTGAGGAAGCAGGAGGGCAGGGCTTAGCTAGCTCCTCGTACTCCTAAAACAAAACAATGAAAAAAAAGACTCGCTTTGCACACTCTACACATGTACCCCACAATACATCTTATTTACTTACAATGAGACATGCAACTTATAAATTAGTACTTATTTAAATGTGTGTATTTATAACCTATTATATTGAGAAAATCAGGTTAATTCAGCTTCTTTAAGTCTTAAGGGTGGCCTAACCTCAAAACATTTAAGCAGTAATTCTGATTAATTCAATATACAGTGGACCCTGGTTAACGAATACCCGGAAATCGTGCAATTATGTAAGTATAATTTTGTAAGTTCTTGTGGAAGTGTGTTTTGGGGTCTGAAATAGACTAACCTACATGACATTATTTCTTAAGGACGTAAATTGCTCGGTAATGGCACTTGAGCAGGCTTCTGCAATGAATTTTTTTCGTTAACCGAGGGTCCACTGTAATTAGGTATTCATGTTACTTAATTACAACAATACATGCTGGGTTCCATAGCCTCCATAACAAGTCCATAACACCCCATAACACAGTGGTCCCTCAACTAACTGGAACTTAATCCGTTCCAGGAGCTAGTTCTTAACACGAAAAGTTTGTAATTCGAAACCTTGTTTCCCATAAGAAATAATATAAATACAATTAATCTGTTCCAGACATCCAAAAATATTCACAAAAAATACATTTTAATACTAAATAATAAAAAAACAGATTAATAAATAACATTTACTTACCTTTATTGAAGAGAGTTGCAGGCATCTGGAAGATAGGGAGGATGACAGGGGGAGTGTGTTAGTGTTTGGAAGGGGAATCCCCCTCCATAAAGACTTCAGGTAACAAGTCCTTATCTGGGGTTACTTCCCTTCTTGGTCTTTTAATGCCATTAGGACCAGCTTGAGAGTCACTGGATCCCTGCCTCGTGAAATAACTGTCCACAGTCCTCTGTTTCTGGCGACTTTAATATTTTCCTGAAGTGCAACATGGCTCTGTCACTGAAGTGGTTGCACAGTCAACAATTCCATGAAAAAGTCCTTAGTGACCCATGCATTAGTGTTAGGCTTCCAATACACACACAAATTATTCCTGTTAACATTGTTTCTTGAAGGCTCTGGGATTTTCTGCGTGATACACCAGTAAAGGCTTCACTTTAAAATCACCACTGGCATTGGCACACATCATAAGAGTTAGCCTGTCTTTCATAGGCTTGTGTTTTGGCAGTGCCTTTTCCTCCTGAGTAATGAAGGTCCTGTTGGGCATTTTCTTCCAATGTTGTGGTAGTAGTTGTAGTAGTGATGGTACAGTGTTGGGTTAGTAGTTGTAGTAAAGATGGTACAATATTGCGGTAGTAGTTGTAGTAATGATGGTACAGTGTTATGGTAGTAGTTGTAGTAGTGATGGTACACTGTTGTGTGATGGTACACTGTCATGTGAAGACAGCCAATCATATGGATTCTTAACTGTACAATCCAGGGCAGCACAGATTTCTGACAGGGTGCTCCTGCCTTTTACAACTCCTAGTTTATTAACAGGCCTGTTTCATCACAATTAAACACTTGTTGGGGGAGGAATTCTTCAGCCTCTACGAACCCCTTAAATTCACATGTGAAACTCTCCTAACATAAAAGTGATCAAGTTCTATGCCAAACAAGCCCACAGTCACGCTCAGACAAAACTGTTAGGAAAAGGCACCATCACAACACAGTGCTGGCCACGCACTGGCGTTGATGTGTTTTACCTAAATTACAACAAGCAACCTTATAAACTAATGAGTGAACTTTGTACATACAGTGGACCCTCGGTTAACGAACACCCCGGAAATCGTGCAAGTATGTAAGTATAATATTGTAAGTGCTTGTGGAAGTGTATTTTGGGGGTCTGAAATAGACTAACCTACATGACATTATTTCTTAAGGACGTAAATTGTTCGGTAATGGCACTTGAGCAGGCTTCTGCAATGAATTTTTTGTTAACCGAGGGTCCACTGTACTACCCTGAGAAGTGGCATTTAGTAACATAACACAAGTGCTAAGTATCACAACTATTGATTTCCCATCTATCTCGATACGTATGACACCATAAAAAAAAATTTGTTTGAAGCAGGAACACTATCCAAGAATAGTGAAAAGAAAAAAAAATTTTACTTATTAAATTCTATGTAGAAGGAAAGATCACATAACCAACCCTATCTTACAGCAATCTTCAGTAAACAAAACTGGTTTCCCATGACACACCTCTGCGAGAATCAGGAGAACACGAGAGAGGAGAAATATCAGGCCCCAAAAACCGGGTGAATAGTCACATAACTTTTGTTGGCAGGACTGTGGCCATAAAACACTGGAGTCATCACCAAAGACTCCTCACCAAGGTGGACCTACCAGGCCGGAACCTACATGTCATTCCAAGGACCCTGGAGTCACCCCAGTGGTGATCAAAAAAAAATTAAGTCCTGAAGAAGCAAAACACCTCGATCATGTGACATGACCCAAAAAGTGGGGGGGCATCACCACCAGCCCCACATTCACCCAAAACTTTAGGTCCAACAGCCCCTATACCAACATAACACACAGGTGAGGCGTACCAGCCAACACCTAAAAAAAAACGGAGCATACCTTACCTAGGCATGGCACCTGATGTGACTACCCCCAAAACACTCGATAGGTAATTCTGATACCTCCAACTCTGCTCAACCTGCCCTTCTCCTTTGGGTGGTCCAAGGTTCCATCTACTTGTCTACCGCAAATCACTGCAAAGCAAAAACAGATAAGTGATCTATACACTACATCATGTACATTAAACACGAGACAAGGCATCAGCAACTACATTCTCCGCTCCCTTCACGTAATGAATCACCAGATTAAGAGGTTGGAGAAACAAGGCCCACCTAGTGAGTCTCTGGTTGTGGTTCCTCATTAAGTGAAGGAAACGTAAAGGATTATGGTCACTATAAACAGTTATAGGATAGATTGACGCTGATACATACACTTCAAACTGTTGCACAGCCAACACTAAAGCAAGAGCCTTCTTTTCTATGGTGGCATAGTTCTTTTGATGTTTTTTAAGTTTTGCCTAAAAGTAACTGACTGGCAATAACTGTCCTGCTACCTCTTGTAGTAAGACAGCCCCAACACCAGTATCACTGGCATCTACCTGTAGGGCAAATGGTAGATCAAAATTTGGACTAGTCAGCACAGGAGCACTAGTAAGCAGAGCCTTTACCCATTCAAATGCCCTCTGACACTTCATTTCCCACACAAATTTTCGCTTAGGGCTAGTAAGGTCTGTGAGTGGGGAGATTACCTTTGACAGATTCGGACAGAACTTTCTGTAAAATGTTACCATGCCAACAAAACGCATAATCTCCTTTCGGTTCTTTGGTACAGGATAATTGTCTATAGCCTCCACCTTGGCATTCACTGGGGCCACTTTCCCCTGGCCAATAACATGTCCTAGAAAGGTTACCTAGGCTTGCCCAAAAACACTTTTTGCCAAATTAACTGTGAGCTGAGCACCAGCCAGCCTAGAGAAAAGCTCTAAGCTGCCTCACATGCTCTGTCCAACAGTCTCTAAAAATAAGGTCATCAATATAACATCGCACCCCATCTAACTCCCTGCATCCTGCGTTGAAAACAGGAAGGTGCGTTACGAAGCCCAAATGGGAGAACCTTGTGCTGAAAGAACCCATCTGGCGTTACAAAAGCAGAGATGTCACTGGCACGTGGGGTTAAAGGTATCTGGTAATATCCCTTCAACAGATCTAGCTTACTGACATATTTAGCTCCTCCCACCGCATCAATGACATTATCCATCCTAGGAAGGGAAAAACAATCAGCCTTAGTTAAATTAACCTTGCGGTAGTCAGTGCACATCCTCATGGTGCCATCTGGTTTGGGAACCATTAAGCAGGGGGATGTCCACTCACTCTTGCTCAGTATTATTAAATTATTGTCAAGCAGAAATTTCACCTCCTTCTCCACACTTGCCCTCTTTTGTGGGTTCATTTGGTAAGGGACCTGCCAAATTGGTTCAACTTCCCATACATCTATATCATGGGGTTTTAAGTTGCTTACTCGAGGAATATCCCCAAATAAATCCCCAAAATGAAAGAGAAGCTGAACCATCTCGGCAATCCTTTCCTTACTAAGGCCTAACATACATTGTGTAGGGTCCTTTAACAATGCCCTGTTGCTAAGATGTACATCTGTGGTTTCCTGCAAATCAGTGTCCAACCCTGGATCCCTTACTAAATTAACACTCGCCACAGCTCTTTGATGATACTTTTTTAGCCAGTTTATATGCACCTCACGTTCAGACTAGGGATGTATCGGATATCTGTATCCGCATTCCCGGAACATCAGCACAAATTCTTACATCCGCATCCGTATTTTTTTCTAAATGAGACATCCGCATCCATATTTTTCCTAAATGAGACATCCGCATCCGCAATCACGATTAAATAAATATCCGCATCTGCATCCGGGCCTAACAAAGCGGATGTGGCGGATATTATAACCTAAATTACAGAGCTTGCATGTTTGTTTCCCACAAACTTGTTCTTATGCTTTACAAATTAACATTGCAGCTTCAAATATTATAACTTAATGACCTGTGCAGAGAGAGAGAGAACATAAGAAAGGAGGAACACTGCAGCAGGCCTGTTGACCCATACTAGGCAGGTCCTTCACAATCCATCCCACTAATAGAATATTTGCCCAACCAAATTTTCAATGCTACGCAAGAAATAAGCTTTGATAATTCTATTTACTCAAGTGCGAATACCACTTAAAACCAACCCCTCTCACTCATGAATTTATCCAACCTAAATTTGAAACTACCCAAGGTCCTAGCTTCAATAACCCTACTAGGCTGATAAATTAGACACATATGCAACACTTGGATATAAATTAGACACATATGCAACACTTGGGTATCTTTATTGAGGAAACGTTTCGCCACACAGTGGCTTCATCAGTCCAATACAAAGTACAGTGGACCCTCGGTTAACGAATACCCCGGAAATCGTGCAATTATGTAAGTATAATTTTGTAAGTTCTTGTGGAAGTGTATTTTTGGGGGTCTGAAATAGACTAACCTACGTGAAATTTTTCCTTAGGGGAGTAAATTCGTTCGGTAATGGCACTTGAGCAGACTTCAGGAGTGAAGTTTTTACGAAACTCGGGGGTCCACTGTAGAAAGGTGTAAGGAGAGGAGGAGTTTGTGTCTAATTTATAACTTGTCGGTTGTCTGAACCATTCATCAACACTTGGATATCTTTGTTGAGGAAACGTTTCGCCACACAGTGGTTTCATCAGTCCATACAAAGGAGAATCGTGAAGAACAGGAGGAGTTTGAGGTAATCAGTCACTCAGCCTGGAGTTGCTGTCTGACACAGCAACATCTTGGTATCTTAATACAGGGAATTCTTCACTTGCCTAACCCTTGGCCACCACCTACTTCCACATTGGTCAAATGTGACACCTACGACTGCTGCACCTCTCCTGCCTACAGTATATAAGTCACTTCTTCACACATATGTTGTATTAATATCAAGATTGATGGACTGACAACATCGAGTCAAGGCTAAGGGACTGATTACATTATTCTCCGTTGTATGGACTGATGAAGCCACTGTGTGGCGAAACTTGTCCTCAATAAAGATACCCAAGTGTTGCATATGTGTCTAATTTATCAACTTGTTGGTTCTCTGAACCATTCATCTACAAACTTTACTAGGCAGAGAGAGTGGCTGTGTAGTGTGCCATGTGTGACTGTGTGTGACACACACACACAGTAACACTGTGTGTGAAAGACACACACAGTAACACTGTGGAGGTGTATAAATGGAAAACAGGAATTAATATAGGGATGTAAATAGCGTTTGATAAACATATTAGGTTGGATAAACACATGAGTGAGAGGGGTTGGATTTGAGTGGGACTTGCACATGAGTAAATAGAATTATCAAAGCTTATTGCTTGGGTTTAGCGCTTCCCCATGATTATAATAATAATTGGAAAGAGAAGCACATAAGCAGTATAATGTGATCCTTTATTGACAGCGTTTCGCCCACGCAGTGGACTTTATCGAATCACAAACAGATCCGCATCCGCCCGGATGTCAAGATGTGACATTCGTAATCCACATCTGCATTTTACTGTAAGCAGATATCCACATCCGCATTTTACTGTAAGCAGATATCCGAATCCGCATCTGCAAAATAAGTAAGACATCCATATACACATCCGCATCTGCGGATGTCTAAATTTTCACATCCGATACATCCCTAGTTCAGATTTCCACCGCCCAGGTGTGTGGATTCTGTAATTCTGATCAGTGACTTTTTCCACCACCTTGTATGGCCCACTGTACTTCGCTTTTAAGGCTTTACCAGGCACCGGTTCCAATGCTAGTACCTCCTCTCCAACTTCAAAGGTATGGGGCACAGCTTTGCGGTCAAACAGTCTCTTCATCTTGGTTTGGCTGTTGTGCAGGTTCTCAGACACCAGACACTTCATGTGAGCCAAACGGTCTCTGAAAGTGAGAAAATCCTCCGAGGGTGCAGCCTCACGACCCTCACCAAGCCAGTGCTCCTTCAAAATCGTCAGTGGTCCTCTTACTTGGTGACGATAAATCAGTTCGAAGGAACTATAGTGTAACGAGTCCTGAGTGCTGTCCCTCACGGCAAATAAAAGGAGGGGGATACCCTCATCCCAGTCCTTTTGGTACTGGGTGCAATAAGCACGAAGCATAGTCTTGAGAGACTGGTGAAACCGCTCCACTACCCCTTGACTCTCTGGGTGATATGCAGTGGAGGTGGTCACTTTAACATTAAACTCCTCCAAAACTGTACGAAAATGTTTAGACGTAAAGTTTGACCCCTGATCTGTTTGAATTTCCTTAGGGATTCCTACTTTGGTAAAAAACTTCACCAAGATAATTCTTACTGCTAGGCATGCTGAACAAGGACTACTGAAATGGCGTTCCCACAATGCAGCACTGGTTGCCCGATTTTTTTTATACTGCACACACTGACCACACAGACCCATTCTCTCATATGTAGGCCTACCAGCTTTCTCCTGCTTGATTTGAGGCCGCTAGAATTTAGGCGTATAGATACGTCCGAAACAGTGGCTCGTAAGACGTATATATACGATCGAAACAGTCAAAGGGTTAACGAAAGTTGCTCTTCTTATAAGCACTGGTATTCCATACCATCAGCTCTGTTCATTCTTCTCTACATTACACTGCAGCCCATATCCACTTGAATAAGCGGTATACACTGTTCTTTATATATCTCTCCCCTTCTCGGGCATTGTCTATCTCAGATGTTGATTTTCTGGTTTCTTCCTTGCCACCACCTCTTCTGTTACTTGGCGATTTTGACGCACACCATTTTCTCTGGGGGGGGGTCGCACTGTGACTCCCATGGCGTTCAGTTGGAGGCATTTCTTGCTTCTCTCCCCCTCCATGTTTTAAATTCAGGTACTCCCACCCATTTTGATCCTCGAACTCATTCTTTCTCTTGCATTGATCTCTCCATCTGCTCTTTCTCAACTGTCCTTGACTTCATCTGGTCTGTCCTCCCGGACCTACATGAGAGCGATCATTTTCCAATCATCCTCATGTCCCCTTCGTATTCTCCACCTCCTCGTAGCCCACACTGGCAATTTGACCCGGCGAAATGGGACCTTTACACACATCGTACTGCCTTTCATGAGGCTCCTTCCTCGTCCTCCATTGATGAGGTTTTTCATCTCTTCTCGTCCTCCGTCTTAACCGCAGCATCACATTCTATCCCCCAAACCTCGGGCAAGCATTCTCAGAAGTGTGTGCCTTGGTGGTCTCCTGCTTGTGCTCGGTCAGTACGTTTGAAACGCCCTGCGTGGGGCAGGTACCGGTATAACAGGACTACAGAGAGACTCCTTGATTTTAAACAGAGGAGAGCAATTGCTCGCTGTGTCATACTACACTAAACGCACTTGCTGGCGGGATTACGTTTCCACTATCACTTCGACTTCCTCAATGAGTGCAGTCTGGAAGAAAATACGGAAATTGAGTGGTAAATTCTCCCCTGACCAAGCTCCTGTTCTTCGGGTTGCCGGTGTCGATATAGCACACCCTCTTGCCATTGCCACTGAAATTGGTAATCATCTGGTCCGCATTTCTCAGGGGCTCCATCTATGCCCCTCATTCCTTTCTTCTAAGTCTGCCAGCGAGTTAAAGCCCTTAGATTTTTCTTCTCAGAAAAGAATCTTATGTGCCTTTTACCTTTCAAGAACTGGAGGCAACACACTCCGCTTGCCAATCATCGGCAGCTGGGCCAGACGGCATACATATTCATATGCTACAGCATTTACATCAGTCTGCTCTTACTGTCCTCTTACGACTCTTTAATCTTATATGGTCGCAAGGAGTTATTCCCCAGCTGTGGAAGTCTGCTATTGTTCTTCCTTTTCGCAAACCGGGTACTACGGGACATGATGCCTCCCACTACTGTCCCATTGCTCTTACCAGTGCAGTATGCAAGGTGATGGAATGTCTAGTTAATAGACGTTTGATGTGGTACTTAGAGACGCACAGTAGTCTCTCCACTAGTCAATATGGCTTTCGTAAGGGCCGTTCTGCCATTGACCCCTTACTGTGCTTGGATACGTATACAGTGGTCCCCCGCCTAACGAGCAAAATTTATTTCAGACGCCTGCTCAAGTGCCATTACCAAATGAATTTACTTTCTTAAGAAATAATGTCACGTAGGTTAGTCTATTTCATACCCCCAAAAATACACTTCCACAAGCACTTACAATATTATACTTACATAATTGTACGATTTCCAGGGTGCTCGTTAGGTGGAGGACCACTGTATTTGTAATGCCTTTGCTAATAACCACTTGGTTATTGCCATCTTTTTTGACCTTGAGAAGGCTTATGACACAACTTGGAGGTATAATATCTTGCCCCAGGCCCACTCCTTAGGCCCTCTGTGGCAATCTACCATTTTTCCTTAAGGCCTTCTTAACTGAAAGACATTTCTGTGTCCGGGTTAGTAATGAGCTTTCCCCGGAATTTGTCCAAGCTGGTGTCCCCCAGGGTTGTGTTCTGAGCACAACACTCTTTCTCCTTGCTATAAATAATCTGGCATCTGTTCTCCCATCCAATATTTGGTCATTGCTCTATGTGGATGACTTTGCTATAGCTTGTGCAGGTGCTGACTGTCACCTCATTGCAGTTTCCCTCCAGCATGCCATCAACCAGGTTTCTGATTGGGCCACCACTCACGGGTTTAAATTTTCTAGTGGCAAAACTCATCAAATTACGTTTACTAGACATTCAGTGGTCTTTGATCATCCATTGTACCTATACGGCTCACGTATTCCAGAACTTGATACAGTCAGGTTTCTCAGCCTCCTGTTTGACCGTCGTTTGTCCTGAAAACCTCATATTACCTCTCTTAAGGCAACTTGTCACAGCCGGCTGAACCTCCTAAAAACCCTTGCACATCTTTCATGGGGGGCTGATCGTAGAACTCTCCTTCGTCTACATTCAGCCCTAATTTTATCAAAACTCGATTATGGTGACCAGATATATTCGGCAGCCTCCCCTGCTACTCTTTCCATCCTTAATCCCATCCATCACTAGGGATTACGCTTATGCTTTCGTGCATTTCGTTCTTTCCCGGTTGAGAGCCTCTATGTAGAAGCGAACATTCCATCCTTATCCGATCGTCATGATGCACATTGCATTCGCTATTATGTTCGCTCTCATGACCTCCGCAATCCTTCCATGTATAGGATTGTTACAGATGTTAGTAGACGCTCTTTATTTGTTCGTCGCCCCTTCTTCGTCCCTTTTCTCTTCATCTACATTCACTCCTGTCTTCCCTTCAGCTACCACCTCTATATGTTCATGTGACTTCTCTCTTTCCCCTAACCCCTTGGGAAGTTCCTGCTGTCCGTGTCTGTTCTATTCCTCTACCTTGCGCGAAAGCCCGCCTACCTATGGCAGGTTCTCGCTCTTTTTTCCTAGACCATTTCCGTTCCCATTCCCATGCCATCGCAGTGTACACCGATGGTTCAAAGTCGTCTGACAGCGTCGGATTCGCAGCAGTGTTTCCGGACAGCGTCGTGCAAGGGCATCTATTACCCTCGGCTAGCATATTTATGGCTGAATTGTATGCCATTCTTGTGGCACTTATCCGTATTGCATCTATGCCTGTATCACCATTTGTGGTCGTTTCAGACTCCCTTAGTGCTTTACAGGCTATCCGTAAAATTGATACACCTCACCCCCTAGTTCTTCGTATCCAACTTTGGTTACGCAGTATCTCTAGCAAGCACAAAGATATTGTTGTTTTTTGTTGGGTCCCTGGTCATGTTGACATACAGGGCAATGAACAGGTAGACACTGCTGCGCGGTCAGCAGTACATGACCTTCCAGTTTCATATAAAGGTGTTCCTTTTACGGACTATTTTGCGGTCATTGCTACCCACCTTCGCACCCGTTGGCAACAACGCTGGTCTGACCTGCTAAATAACAAACTTCATTCCATTAAACCGAGTATATTTTTCTGGCCTTCTTGTCACCAATGTCGAGGTTGGGAGACTACACTCTCCCGTCTTCGCATTGGTCACACTCGTCTTAGGCACAGGTATCTCATGGAGAGGCTCCTTGCCCCTCTCTGTGAGCATTGTCTGGTTCCAGTGTCTGTTCGACATATTCTGTTGGACTGTCCACTTTATCAACGAGCACGCAGAATTTACCTCCAGCGTCATCTTCGCTCTGCGGCCCTTTCTTTACCTTCCCTTCTTGCTGATGGACCCTCCTTTAATCCTGACTCTCTCGTTGACTTTTTGACAGAAACTGACTTACTACACAAACTCTGAAGATTATACCTCTAGTACCTCCCTCAGTCCCTTCTACCTTGATCTCTTGCTACCCTCTATCCCTGCACTATCCACTGTCCTGCTGCACTCCATACCCTACTAATCGTCCATCTCCCGCTTACAATCTATTCTCCCTGCATCCTGTCCTGCCCTGCCGCGCTGTATAACCCTTGTGGTTTAGCGCTTCTTTTGATTATAATAATAATGCTACACTCCCTGCATGAATGCTACACTCCCTGCATGAATGCTACACTCCCTGCATGAATGCTACACTCCCTGCATGAATGCTACATTTCCTGCATGCCTGCTACCACTGGGGTGCCACTAGGAAGCTTCTTTGGACCCATGGTGACTTATTTCACAGTGACAATCACTATATACCACCAAGAATGACACCAAATGTGTTGTGAATGTTTGAAAGAGAGCGCTAGGTAATCTTCTCTCAATGGTAAACAACGCTTCACTGGCGGGCGTCCTGCGCAGGCGCGGAGCAGGCAGACAGGTCTAATACGTTTCACTATCCGAGCTTTTTTCGGTATCCGAGAGTGAAAAAAGCTTTCGTTAAGCGATTTTTTCGTTATCTAAACTTTTCGTTAGCCGGGGGTCCACTGTACCTGAGTACAGTGGTCCCCCGCCTAACGAGCAAAATTCATTCCAGAAGCCTGCTCAAGTGCCATTTCCTAACGAATTTACTTCCTTAAGAAATAATGTCACGTAGGTTAGTCTATTTCAGACCCCCAAAAATACACTTCCACAAGCACTTACAATATTATATTTACATAATTGTACGATTTCCGGGGTGCTCGTTAGGCGGGGGACCACTGTACAGTGGACCCTCGGTTAACGAAGAAACTTCATCCCAGAAGCCTGCTCAAGTGCCATTACCGAACGAATTTACTTCCTTAAGAAATAATGTCACGTAGGTTAGTCTATTTCAGACCCCCAAAAATACACTTCCACATGCACTTACAATATTATACTTACATAATTGTACGATTTCCGGGGTATTCGTTAACCGAGGGTCCACTGTACTTTATTACATCTGTCACCTAATGACAACCCTTCATCAACATCAGTGCAAGAACCTGAGCCCAATAAGACTGCACCATCCATTACTACTCTCAAGACCACTGACACTGTACATTTAATTATATACACATCATTACTTTTTTTTTTTTCAGAATTATGAGACCTAGGGGAAAAGTGGCACTTTTAAAAGTCCCATGAATGTAACCCTATTTTTCCTGTGTGTTCATTTCATTGTACACAATTATTTACATACCATTTTCAAGAACATGACTTGTGTGTTAAACAAGGGTCAATTCTATTTTAAAGAAATTATATGCAGTTCCTCTTTTTGTAAAAAATTTTGCTACAAAATCCCCATCAATTCATGCATAAAATTAGGAGGACAGCAAATGGACAAATTTCCATGACAACATTCTTGTTTATATTATTCACTTAACAGATATCACAAGAAACCAAGAATATCTTCGTAGAGGTGACCAGCTGAGGAAGTGACAAAAAAGGCAGTGTTATCAGTTCAACAAGTTCGTGTTGAGGAGGAGTGTGGAGGACTACGGGTTTTCTTTCATAATGAGGTTAAAATAAATGTAATAGATATGGCTCTATTTAGTTTTTCTTATATGTATTTTTGAAAGGTTAAAATATTAAAAACTCTGATACAAAATTCATTAATTTACACACTGGTATCTATGGTACAGTTTTATTTACTTTGAATGAATCAGTTTTCCAAATATGTACAGTATATAAACATTACTGTATCTGTATTATGTATTTTTGCATGTGTATTAGCTTGAGAGTTTGTCCTCTGTTAAATTTTGTACAGTACAAAAATGTAATTGATATAAATTTATACAGAATGAGTTTGTAATATTTATATTTTCAATACAGCCAGAACTTTTCCAGTGCTGTTAATTACACTTACTTCATTTCTAAAAACATCAAGTTACAGTACTTATAAGCTTTCTAAAGCCAGCTAAAATATTCTATTTTTCATACCAACTACATGTAAATTAATTGATATAACTATTGTAGAGTTTCTTTAGATATATTTTTTATTTTCAACATTGAATTTTTACTTTCTTATGTTCTATATCCATATCAGAATTCTTTTTTATTTTTGATACAAATGTTAATACTGTGAAATAAATCAGTAAATTGTAAGTTGCAATTTTATTTTATACACATCCAAAAACTTTAGTTTTACTTAAGTAAAACTAAAGAATGTCACATTTTATTAAAAATAATACCTAAACAGAAAAACTTTGATTTTTCTGTTTAGGACACCCTGCCTCCATGGGATATGGACAATTAAAAAAAAAACTAAAATACAAAAAATTAAAGCACTATTTTCTAATAGTCCATATTTGTCCATTCAGACCCTCTGAACTTGACAGTCTGATGGAAGTAGTGCTGCCTTAATTTTTTTGGGGGGAGTGGGTTGACCTATTTGGCAAAATTTAGGTCTAAACCTGAATTAATGCCTCCAAATTTTAGGGGTTGACTTGTATGCCAGCATATATGGTATATCATTGCAAAGTGTGTCAGTGCTTGGAATGGTTATTGTCTCATAAGCCATCAGTAATATTAAAATAAAAATATATTCAAAGTTTTAATTTCCTGTACATACTGTTGATAATTATAGTTTAAATTTCAAAGGCACATAATATAATGACCAACTCCAGTAATACCATAACACTGAATGATGTGCATATTACTTGGTTGGTCAGGTTTACTATAGATACTGACAAATAACTTGCTAAGCCTTGAATGGCATTCTTTTAATTATAATAAGCAGCCTTGAATGTCCCCTTTTCTCATGGAAGGTACCTTGATGCCAGTGAGGGGTTCTTTAGCCAAGAGCTTGGATAAAGAACCCCTTGGATCAAACTTAAACACCTTCCATTCCCCAGATGCTTAATGACACCACAGGTTTAATGCTCCTCCCCCTGATTAAAATAAAATTATTATAATCAAAAGAAGCACTAAACCACAGGGGTCATACAGTGCAGCAGGACAGGGCAGGATGCAGGGAGAATGGGTTGTAAGAGGGATGATTAGTAGGGTATGGAGTGCAGCAGGGCAGTGGATAGTGCAAGGATAGAGGGTAGCAAGAGATTGAGGTAGAAGGGACTGAGGGGAGTGCTAGAGGCATAATCTTCAGAGTTTGTGTAGTAAGTCAGTTGCTGTCAAAAAGTCAGTGAGAGTCGGGATTAAAGAAGGGCCCATCAGCAAGAAGGGAAGGTAAAGAAAGGGCAGCAGAGCGAAGATGACGCTGGAGGTAAATTCTGCGTGCTCGTTGATATAGTGGGCAGTCCAGCAGAATATGGTGAACAGATACTGGAACCTGACAATACTCACAGAGAGGGACAGGGAGCCTCTCCATGAGATACCCGTGAGTAAGACGAGTGTGGCCGATGCGAAGACGGGAGAGTGTAGTCTCCCAACCTCGACACTGGTGACAAGAAGAAGGCCAGAAACCTACACTTGGTTTAATAGAATGAAGTTTGTTATTTAGCAGGTCAGACCAGCGTTGTTGCCAACGGGTGCGAAGGTGGGTAGCAATGACCGCCAAAATAGTCTGTGAATGGAACACCTCTATATGAAACTGGAAGGTCATGTACTGCTGACCGCGCAGCAGTGTCTGCCTGTTAATTGCCTTGTACATCAACATGACCAGGGACCTAACAAAAAACAATATCTTTGTGTTTGCTAGAGATACGGTGTAACCAAAGTTGGATACGAAGAACTAGGTGGCGAGGTGTATCAAATTTTCGGATAGCCTGTAAAGCACTAAGGGAGAATGAAACGACCACAAATGGTGACACAGGCATAGATGCAATATGGATAAATGCCACAAAAATGGCATACAATTCAGCTGTAAATATGCTAGCCGAGGATAATAGATGTCCTCGCACGACGCTGTCCGGAAACACTGCTGCGAATCCTACGCCGTCAGATGACTTGGAACCATCGGTGTACAGTGGACCCCCGGATTACATGATTAATCTGTTCCAGAGGGCTTAACTTCTCTCTTAGATTTGGCAGCAAAGCACCACCTCCACAAACACTACCACCACAAGCACCACCACCACCACAAACATCACCACCACCACAAAAAAATCACCACCACAAACATCACCACCACGAAAATAATGTAATCTGAGTATTTTCCCCATAAGAAATTATGGAAATTAAATTAATCTGTTTGAGACACCCAAAAGTATTAAAATATTGTTTCCACATTAAATTACACAGAAAAGAATGAGATATAAAGTACATAAAACAGTAATAACTTGGCACTTACCTTTATTGAAGAGGAGTTGATGTGTGGAAGATGGAAGGAAGGGAGAGGAAGGAGTAGTTGCTAGTGTTTGGAAGGGAAATCCCGTTCCATTAACACTTCAGGTACCAAGTCCTCTTTCTGGGTTACTTCCCTTCTTTGTTTTTTAATGCCACTAGGACCAGCTTGAGAGTCACTGGACCCCTGTTGCTCAAAGAAGTGTTCCAGAGAGCTCTGTTTCTGGCGAATGTTTGGAATTGTGCCAGCGACAGGGGTGTGTATTTGTGGACAGAACAAGATTGTCCTTCAAAATGACACTAATATAAACTCTATGGCTTATTTATCTATCACAATTCATCTAATATGACATAATAAACAATATTAATAACATAGAAACATGACATATACAGTGGACCCCCGAGTTATGTACACCCCGGAAATCGTACAGTTATGTAAGTCGAATATTGTAAGTGCTTTTGTAAGTGTATTTTTGGGGGTCTGAAATGGACTAACCTACTTGACATTTTTTCTTAAGGGAGTAAATTCGTTCGGTAATGGCACTTGAGCAGGCTTCTGGAATGAAGTTTTTACGGTACTCGGGGGTCCACTGTACTCTAGAATGAATAAAATATCATTATGAATGCGAGAACTGGTATTGTTGGGTGTATGAGGGCTACTGAAAGATACGCCTTAAATAGTGATGGCCGCCAGACACATGGCGGTGTTGTCAGTCGCCCTATACCTCAAACATCAATGGAGGAGTTAAGTTTCGTGTCGTCATTTTTCTATCGATTAATGGCTTAACATACTTGCTACACTGTTAATTCTACACTTTATCGCTGGCTGGCACTATAGTCTTTATCAACTCCTGCTGCTCTAGTATCATAACATATCGTAGAATCACTGAATCACTTAAGAAGACACATTCTCCCCTCTCAGTCCTTTACCACAGGGCTGGCACTAGGAGCTTTCTTTGGGCCCATGGTGGCTTATTTAGCAGTTGCAAGCACTAAAAACAATGGAATAATGACAAAATGTATCGTATGAATGCGTGGGTGGCACTCACTTGCTGGTAAACAATGGCACACTGACTCTGGATGGAGCGTTGTGCCGTGTAAGCGTCCAAGACGAATAGTGTTTTCCGAGCAGATCATCATTTACCGAACCATTATTTTTATGGAAAAATGTATCATCTTCCGAATTTATCGTTATTCGACGCCATCGTAATCCGGGGTCCACTGTATACTGCAATGGCATGGGAATGAGAATGGAAGTGGTCTAGAAAAAGATAGCGAGAAGCCGCCGTAGGTAGTTGGGCTTTCGCGCAAGGCAGAGGAAAAGAACAGACACGGACAGCAGAAACTTCCCAAGGGAGTAGGGGAAAGGGAGATGCCACATGAGCATAGGAAGGTGGTAGCTGAAGGGAAGACGAGCGGATGTAGACGAAGAGAAAAGGGATGAAGTAAACAGGGTCGACAAATAAAGAGCGTCTACTAACATCTGTGACAATCCTATACATGGAAGGATTGCGGAGGTCATAAGAGCGAACATAATAGCGAAGGCAATGTGCATCACGACGATCGGACAAGGATGGAATGTTCGCTTTTACATAGCGGCTCTCAACCGGGGAAGAACGAAAAGCACCAAGGCATAAACACAATCCCTGGTGATGGATAGGATTAAGGGTGGAAAGAGTAGCAGGGGAGGCCGCCGAATATATCTTGTCACCATAATCGAGTTTCGATAAAATTAGGGCTGAATGCAGGCGAAGAAGAGTTCTACGATCAGCCTCCATGAAAGATGTGCTAGGGTTTTAAGGAGGTTCAGCCTGCTACGACAAGTTGCCTTCAGAGATGTAATGTGAGGTTTCCAGGACAATCGACGGTCAAACAGGTGGCTGAGAAACCTGACTATATCACGTTCTGGGATACGTGAGCCGTATAGGTACAATGGATGATCAGAGACCACTGAACATCTAGTAAACGTAATTTGATGAGTTTTGCCACTAGAAAATTTAAATCCGTGAGTGGTGGCCCAATTGGAAATCTGGTTGACGGCATGCTGAAGAGAAACTGCAATGAGGTGACAGTCAGCACCCGCACAAGCTATGGTAAAGTCATCAACATAAAGTGATGACCAAATATTGGATGGGAGAACAGATGCCAGATTATTTATAGCAAGGAGAAAGTGTGTTGTGCTCAGAACACAACCCTGGGGGACACCTTCAGCTTGGACAAACTCCGGGGAAAGCACATTACTAACCCGGACACGGAAATGTCTTTCAGTTAAGAAGGCCTTAAGGAAAAATGGTAGATTGCCTCGGAGGCCTAAGGAGTGGGCCTGGGGCAAGATATTATACCTCCAAGTTGTCATAAGCCTTTTCAAGGTAAAAAAAGATGGCGATAATCAATTGCAAAACAGCCCTTATGAAAGCCATATTGACTAGTGGAGAGACCATTGTTCGTCTCTAAATACTGCATCAAACGTCTATTAACTAGACGTTCCATCCCTTTGCAAACTACACTGGTAAGAGTGATGTATCGGTAGTGGGAGGTATCATGTCCCGTAGTACCAGGTTTGCGAAAAGGGAGAACAATAGCAGACTTCCACAGCTGGGGAAGAACTCTTTGCGACCATATAAGATTAAAAAGTTGTAAGAGGACAGCAAGAGCAGACTGATGTAAATGCTGTAGCATACGAAGATGTATGCCGTCTGGCCCAGCTGCCGATGATCGACAAGCGGAGAGTGTTGCCTCCAGTTCTTGAAGGGTAAAAGGCACATTATAAGATTCTTCTCTGAGAGAAGAAAAATCTATGGGCTCTAACTCGCTGGCAGACTTAGAAGAAAGGAACGAGGGGCATAGATGGATCCCATGAGAAACACGGACCAGATGATTACCAATTTCAGTGGCAACGGCAAGAGGGTGTGCTATATCAACACCGGCAACCTGAAGAACAGGAGCAGGTTCGGGGGAGAATTTACGACTCAATTTCTGCACTTCCAGACTGCACTCATCGAGGAAGGCGAAATGACAGTAGAAACGTAATCCTGCAAGCAAGTGCTTTTAGTGTCACGTATGACACGGCGAGCAATTGCTCTCCTCTGCTTAAAATGAAGGAGTCTCTCTGTGGTTCTGTTATACCGTTACCTGCCCCACGCAGAGCGTTTCAAACGCACTGCCTGAGCTCAAGCAGGAGACCACCAAGGCATGCACTTCTGAGAATGCTTGCCCGAGGTTTGGGGGATAGAATGTGAAGCTGCGGTTAAATTGACAGTGTGGGCTACGAGGAGGTGGAGAATACGAAAGGGACATAAGGATGATTGGAAAGTGATCGCTGTCATATAAGTCCAGAAGGACAGACCAGGTGAAGTCGAGGACAGTGGAGGAAGAGCAGATGGAGAGATCGATGCAAGAGAAAGAATGAGTTCAAGGATCAAAATGGGTGGGAGTACCCGTATTTAAAACATGGAGGGGGAGAGAAGTAAGAAATGCCTCCAACTGAACGCCGCGGGAGTCACAGTGCGACCCCTTCCCCAGAAAAAATGGTGTGCGTTAAAATCGCCAAGTAACAGAAGGGGTGGCAGCAAGGAAGAAACTAGAAAAGCAACATCTGGGATAGACAATGCCCGAGAAGGGAAGAGATACAAAGAACAGAGTGTATACCACCTATTCAAGTGGATATGGGCTGCAGTGTAGAGAAGAATGAACATAGAGCTGACGGTAAGGAATACCAGTGCATATAAGAAGAGCACTTTCGTTAAAGGTTCCATCGGAAAAAGAATCCAATGAATATAATAAATCATAGCCCGAAAAAGGATGGATAACAGCGGAGTGTAATTTGGGTTCTTGTAAACAGACTCCAACAAGGGAAAACTGGAGAGCAACACCTGAAGCTCACCCCAGTTGCCCCTAAGGCCTTGGATATTCCACTGCAAATAAGCCATGATTTATGAAGAGAAAGATACAAGTCGAAGGTAGAGGTATTTATGGACTAGGAGGGTTAGAAAAGCCCACGTGTGGAGGCAGCAGAAGACTTGTAAGCAGAGAAGGAGTGGGACGCTGTGAAGGAAGGAGTTGTGTAGACGGAGAAGAAAGAGGAGGTGGAACGGTGTCCATCAACGTTTCAGTCTCCGTAATATATTCTGCAATAGCTTGCAGTGTTTCGGAAGACAGAGATACAGGATGCGGGACCACATTAGAGATCGAAGGAGGAGGGGGATGAGCAACAATCGGGGAGACTATGGACTGTACTAAAGTATGGGATGCGGAAATGGAAGAGGAAACTGTCGAAGGGGTTTGGGAGGGGACAGGAGTGGAAGCGACCTGGGAAGGGGCAGTAGAGGAAGAAACTTGGGAGGGGACAGGGGATGAAGGTATCGAACGAGGAGGAGGATGAACCTCCACACATGTAACAGAACTAGTTGGAGGTGAGAAACCAGGCATAGAACCTGGGAAGGAAAAATGTGCAGGATGGAGAAGGGAAGGAGGGGAGAGAGGAGAGTTTAACAATGTTTTTTTTTTGTCGGACTTCCGAGAAGAGGGGTGGTGAGGAGGAGGTGTTGGATGAGGGCGTGTAGACACAGAACTGTGCGAGTGAGTAGAGGAAGGGGTGAGGACAGTATGGGGTGCCGAGGTAGGGACCTCGGAGCCAAGAACAGCAAAAGAATTCGAGACGGGTGACTGAGAATGGGGTGACCACAGAGAAAGCCATGGGAGTTGGGACCCCAGAAGTGGGGGGGACGTTTAGCAATGCGAGAATAGGAAATATGGGGAAGTCTCCCTTGAAGGCATAGATGAGACACAGCCATAGCATATGAGAAGCCTTCCGCCTCTGAGACAACGGATTTCCCGCTCATTTAGGTAAATCTGGCAACGGCGAGAGTAAGATGGATGTGCCTCACGAGAGTTAAGGGAAGAGGGAGGTAGACTAAAAGAAGGATTGGCATGGTCGTCGGCACCACAGACTGGGCATTCAGTCATAGACCTACAATATTTCACTGGATGACCAAAATGCCAGCAGTTTCTACACTTGCGGTGTAGGGGTCACCTTTCGAACTTGTAAACAGTGGCCCGTAATGTAGACCCGAGGGCGGAAGGTCACGGCAGTCGAAAGTTAAGCGAATAGTACTGCAAGGATATAGTCTTAGCTGGTGGGCAGGGAGGACAAAAGTATCAACTTTGAGTATAGGAAGGTCCTGGAACTCAAGCTGCTCCAGAATGTCATCACCACAATTTTGGAAATTCTGTTGGACAGTGGTATGGGGTAGAATAACAGTGTCACTACAAGTGTTGAGAGAATGATGTTTTTCAATAGTGACAGGAGTAGCATCTATGGATGAAAGGCAAGAAAGATCACGAGCTTGGTCAGCATTCTGGACCGTAATGATGTAATGATGCGTGTGCCACTTTTGAGAGCATGAAAGGCGGTGTCTTTGCCCACATTGCGCAGAAGTGCTTTACCAATACAGTGGACCCCCGAGTAACGGTCCGACTGAATAACAGTTATTTCGTGTAAAGGATGCTTTTTACGGTCAATATTTGTCTCCTGTAGCGATCTGTACCAGACCTGTCCGCCTGCCTGTGCTTGCGATAATTTATTGTGTTTATTGCTGGTTTAGTGATTGTCACTGTGAAATAAGTCACCATGGGTCCAAAGAAGCTTCACAAGTCGATAAAGGCTATAGCACTAGCCAGTGATAAAGTGTAGCATTAACAGTGTAGCAATGGAAATAAGTCACTCTGACTTTTTTGGGTTATCCTAGGTTTTCTACACACATGCTGCTATGCATGATAATCAATGTATAACTGGATTTGTATATATGTACCTGAATAAACTTACTTAAGTAAGTTAAGCGATTAATCGATAGAAAATGACGGCACAAAACTTAACTTCACAATGTTGTTTGAGATTAT
>WNWK01004670.1:0-51339 GCA_009830355.1 Cherax destructor
TTCCTCCGGGATTAGTGGCCCTGAATCTTAAGCTTCATTAGTTTCATAGTAGATCTGCCCCTGCCTATAGGTGAGTACAAATAGGAAGCACATCTGTCTTGTGCTCAGCAGACGGAGGACTAAGCCTCCACCACATCTTGCACTAAATGACTCACATGGGTTTAGCACTTAACATGAATTGTTTATTCATTTATTAGATAACCTTGAAAAATAACATACCAGTCTTTAAGAGTGATCTTGATAACATTACACATAGAAGGGAAGAGGAAGCCCATGTGGAGGTTCTGCCGGAACTCTGGGTTTTCATTGGTGTAAAGTATCTTGGTCTGGACCTCCCGACCAGCGTAACTAGCCATCAGGTATGGATCCACCAGCTCCTTCGAAGCCTTCCCTATACCCAGCACCTCCTTCAGCGTCTGCATTGTTCCTGCATCCACTGTTTAAGACAAGGTTGAGAAAGACCAGTATTAGCAGCAAACATGAATATACTACACCTGGAGGTTTTATCAACAACAGTGAACAGATATTGGTTACCTGACTTGGCCTTAGGTAAAGGTCCCAGTCAATGATTTTGTGTGCGACTGGCTCTTCATTAGCTGGTATGGGACTATGTGGTGCAGGTTTGATGTATGTATATATTACTCAGGTCTGGTATTCAGTTTTTTTGACATACAGTAAGTCAATGATACCTGTATAGTTCAAACAATTAAATCATATGCAATGATTTACAGTGGACTCCCGAGTAACGAACACCCCGGAAATCGTACAATTATGTAAGTATAATATTGTAAGTGCTTGTAGAAGTGCATTTTTGGGGGTCTGAAATACACTAACCTACGTGACATTATTCCTTAATGGAGTAAATTCGTTCGGTAATGGCACTTGAGCAGGCTTGTGGGATGAAGCTTTTACGTTACTCTGGGGTCCACTGTATGTATATTTTTTTGGGAAGGTTCAAAGATTTTTTTTTTTTATTCAACAAGTCGGCCGTCTCCCACCGAGGCAGGGTGACCCAAAAAGAAAGAAAATCCCCAAAAAGAAAATACTTTCATCATCATTCAACACTTTCACCACACATATACATAATCACTGTCTTTGCAGAGGCGCTCAGATACGACAGCTGAGAATAGTCCCTCCCAGCTGTCACTATCCCAGACCCCTCCTTTAACCCTTTCAGGGTTATTGACGTACTAGTACGGCTTACGCCCTGGGGTTATTGACGTACTAGTACGCCTAAATTCTAACACCCTCAAATCAAGCAGAAACAGGCTGTTAGGCCTAGATGTGATAGAATGGGTCTGTGCGGTCAGTGTGCGCAGTATAAAAAAATTCCTGCACCACACAGTGCATAATGAGGAAACAAAAACTGACCGTGTTTTTGGTTTAAAACAGCGATTTTGCAGTCTATTTTCGTATGGTATTTATTGATGTATTCTCGTTTTCATGGTCTCATTTGATAGACTGGAAGATATATTACAGAAATAGAGACGATTTTGATTGGTTTGACAAAGACAAGTACCTTGAAATTGAGCTCAAAGTAGCGAAAATGTTCGATTTTTGACGATGTTCAAGAGTAAACAAATCACACCATGCATCCAATACACATCAACTGGCGAGTGCGAGGAGGTGGAGCAGAAGGAAAGAGTACAGGGAGAGGTGGACAGGGTGCAGCCTGCAGAATCTAGTTCCACAACTCAGGGGTCTGTCTTATGAAGAAAGGTTTAGGGAAATAGGACTAACAACACTGTATACATAACAGTAAATCTTCTATTTTTTTGTGAGAATAAAAAATAAAAATGAAAAGCAAAAGTAATGTAAGAGGGGCCTGGAAACGTGACTAATGAACAGAGAAGACGTTATTTTAGTGCCAGGAATGTCTGCCTTGTTTATTATGGACCCTATTTTGAAATTGGCATCGTTTGAAATTTGTGTGAAATTGGCCAAATTGCCATTTTCTGACCACTATTTTGGGTAGTTGTAATAGGTAAATAGGCGGTTTCTTGTACTCAATCGATAGAAGAAATGGAGTTCTAGCGAAATAGCTATAATTTTATTTGCCTGAAACATTGGAATTTGCCGAAAATAGGGCTCAAAGTGGGCGAAATCGCCGATGCGTAAGTGTCATGGTTGCCGCTAACTTCGCGAAAGCATAATTCCGTTAGTTTTCGATCAAATTTCATAATTTTTGTGGCGTTATGATCGGAAAAAGATTCTCTATCATTTCATAAGAAAAAATAATTTTTTTTTTTTTTTAAATTCTTGGACCCTGAGAACGAGTTTCGGAGACCCCCCTTGGACCCTGAAAGGGTTAAAGTGCAGGCATTGTACTTCCCATTTCCAGGACTCAAGTCCAACTAAATCAATTAACTGGTTTCCCTGAATCCCTTCACAAAATGTTACCCTGCTCACACTCTATATGGAGTGATAAAATGTTGGCTGTTTACCAAGCTTACCCAGGAAATGCAGGAGCTTAAAACCTCCAACGCACAGTATCTCATCAAGATCACAACTCTGGAAGACAAACTAACCACTCTAGAACAACTAAGCAACACCCACACCCAGTCCGTGGACACCAACACTCTAAAAGACCAAGTCACCTAACTGAATATGAACATCAGAAGAAAGATCACAAGTGGATCTACAACTTACTGATGTCATCAACAACTTCCAAGACCATAATGACCAACAACAGCTAAGTGATGCTGTTGTAGTTAATAGCAAACATCTTCCACCTACAGTCACCCAAGAGACATGCATGGAGGCTACCCTACAACTCTTCAAGGACCACCTTAGCCTAAACATACGTAGTGATGAACTAAAAGATTGCAAACTGATGGGCTACCAAGCAGGGAAAAGAACAGTGCTATTAAAATTCAATACCAGCTTGCAAAGAAACAACCTACTAAAAACATCTATAGCTATGAAATCTGATGTGTACGTTAATGAGTGCCTTACCAAAACAAGACAAAACCTTCTTTATCGATTAAGAAAATTACGCAATGCCCCAAAAATTCATCAGTGCTTTGTGAGGGATGGTAAAATCGCAGTTAGGAAACAGCCCACTGGGAAGAGGTATTTCATTGCAACAGAATATGAACTCAAAACATTCCTGAGTGAGGCTGGGTTAACAGAATTAGAATAATATGTAGTAAACCCACTGTCCACGATTAGTGTTATGAATCATCTTTAAATTTTGTTCCCCAAAATTCTAATACCCTCTTACCATTAAATTTTCACTTTTATATCCAACTACCATTCTACCTCATAGTCTTAATTCTACCTCATAGTCTTAATTTGTATTTGATAACTACAAAATTCCCTTATTATTCAAGCTTTATTGCCAATTTTTTTATTTTAAAATTACTATTACCCCATTTTATTATACTTCATTGCTCAATCTTATTTTATACCTTTATTTTTATTAACCTATCATTGCCAAAGCTCCAAGCTTCCATATACAGCTGCAACATCATTGCCCTATCTTAACCAATTACAGTGGACCCCCGAGTTTCGTAAAAACTTCACTCTTGAAGTCTGCTCAAGTGCCATTCGACGATTTACCCTTAGAAAAATGTCACGTAGGTTAGTCTATTTCAGACCCCCAAAAATACTTTTCCATAAGCACTTACAATATTATACGAAACTCGGGGGTCCACTGTACAGTGGACCCCCGAGTTTCGTAAACCCCGGAAATCATACATTTATGTAAGTATAATATTGTAAGTGCTTGTGGAAAAGTATTTTTGGGGGTCTGAAATAGACAACCTACGTGACATTTTTTCTCTAAGGGGTAAATTGCTCGGTAATGGCACTTGAGCAGACTTCAGGAGTGAAGTTTTTACGAAACTCGGGGGTCCACTGTATATACTTTTTAATCACCTGTGGCAAATATCCCATTTTACTTATTTTATTATCTACTATATACCATTCTTTGCCCCTCTATTTTTTTATTATACTTTTATATAAACCTGTATTATACCTTTAAATCTATTGCAACTATTCTCTAGTGCAATTACAAGTAACAGTCTGGTGCTACTTTACTCTAACTATCTTATAACTACCTTATTATCTTGTTAATATCATAGGTAATATCTAGTTTACCTAATTACATTCTAGCTTATTAAATAACCAACACCAAACTCACTGGTGCTACCCAATTTTGTAATTTAAACTTAATAGTTTATATCTAAATTTTTTATTTTTACTGTACTTTATTTCATTCTAGCTTAATACATAACCAATACCAAACTCATTGGTGCTACCTTATTTTTAATAATTGTATCTCATTAGTTTGTATCTAATTTTTTTAATTTTACGGTACTTTATTTCATTCTAGCTTAATACATAACCAATACCAAACTCATTGGTGCTACCTTATTTTTAATAATTGTATCTTATTAGTTTATATCCAAATTTTTATTTCATACTAGCTTAATACATACTCAATACCAAGTCCATTATGTTTATATGTTACTATACTCTATTTGACCAATGTGCATTAGTTATATACTTATCAAAATATCCCCTTACTACAGCCATCAGTACTATAACTCACCACACTATACATGACATAACAAAATTACTATTTAACCTAAATGATGAATGATCACGTCGACCCTGATCTAAACCTATTTAATCAAACACCCATTCAAAATTTACTTGAAAATAACTGCCTCTACTACACAGCATCACAAGCCCACACTGTCCTAAACACTACTAAAAGTATAACAGTTCTACAACGTCCGATCATTAAGCAAACACTATGATGACCTCCTTGCCCTCCTTGGTTCCCTAAAGACAACCTTCACATGTATTGTCCTTACTGAAACCTGGCCATACACAGCAATACACAACTGCAGACCACATCAAGTTGGAGGTGGTATTGCAATCTATTACTCTAATGAAATATCCTGTTGTGACACCACTTGCTATAATGATGAATATGGAGAATATATTTTTGCCAATTTTACTGCACAAAACCTTAAGACTCCCATAACAATCGGGGCCATTTACCGGATGCCTCATACAAACATCCCAAATTTTAGCGATCAACTAAAAACGCTAATAACAAACAACCAAATGAACAAACACCACCTTATCTTAGCTGGAGACTTCAACATCAACCTTGGACAACCAGATGACCAGCCAGTAACCGATTTCATCAACAATATGAACAACACACTTCTCATACCAACAATAACCAAACCAACCAGGCTTACTGAGACAAGTGCAACCACAATTGACCATATATGGACCAATATCCTAGCCCCCCTTAAATCGGGGATAATAACAGACCACTACCCCACCTTCCTCTTAACAAACATTAGTAAACCGCCCCTAGAATACACCAAAGTTTCATTTAGACTCCATGACCAGGCATCAATGAACAACTTCACAGCAGAGCTAGAGACGGTTGACTGGGCTATAGAATTCTCAAATGCCAAGGGTATCGATGATTGGACAGACAACTTTCTTAATAAATTACATAGACTATACAACAAACATTGTCCTATAAAAATGAAACAGATTACGAATAAATGGCTAGGCTGCCCATGGCTAACAGCTTACTAAAATCCATTAACAAGAAACATCAATATGAGAAGCAATATAGACGGGGATTCATACAAAAGGAGTTTATTAAACACTATTCATCAGTTCTCACCAAACTAATAAAAAAAGCCAAACAATTGTACTACTCCAGCAGATTCACTGAAACAAGAGGAGATATAAAAAAAGACCTGGAAAACACTCACAGATTATGGGCACCCACAAACTGAAAAAAACTAGGGATATTATCCTAACTAAACCAAACGAAACACCACTACAGCCTATTGATACAGTAAACAAGATAAATGACTTCTTCTCAACCATAGGATCAAATCTTGCCAGTAAAATCCCAGATACCAATGCTCGAGCAAGTGATTACCTAGATGGGAATTTCCCATCCTCCTTATATCTTGCACCTACTGAACCCACTGAAGTCACAATGATAATCAAGTCACTTAAAAATAAATCAGGACATCTGTCTCAAGTCCCACCATTAATATACAAACGAGCCGCTCATGTCCTTTCACATCCTATTTCATTACTTTTTAACAAATCATTAGAAACTAGCACTTTCCCGACACTACTCAAAACAGCAAGGGTTACACCAATACACAAAGGTGGTGACCCCACAGACGTAAACAACTATAGGCCTATATCAAATCTACCGTTGCTATCCAAAATCTTCGAGAAACTTGTGCACAAGAGATTATACTCATTGATAATGACACAAAGCATACTCAACCCCTGCCAATTTGGCTTCACGAAAAATAAAAGCACTAACGATGCAATAGTAAAAATGATAGACCTGCTTTACACAGCACTCGAAAATAAGGAATATCCATTAGGACTTTTTATTGACCTAAGGAAAGCTTTCGACACAGTAAACCACGGCATCCTACTCCACAAACTTGACCACTATGGAATAAGAGGTCATGCACTAGCATACTTCAAATCCTACCTCACTAATAGGTATCAGTATGTCACTATTAAAGACACATTCTCCATGACACGACCACTTGACACCGGAGTACCGCAGGGAAGTGTCCTTGGTCCCCTGCTCTTCCTCTTATACATCAATGATCTCCCCAATGTATCACAACACCTGAAACCAATACTCTTTGCTGACGACACAACTTATGTCATCTCCCACACAAATCTTGCCACGCTTAATACTATTGTTAACGACGAATTAATAAAAATATCAACATGGATGACAGCCAATAAACTTACACTCAACACTGATAAGACCTTCTATATTATGTTTGGCAACAGAGCAGATGATCCACAATTAAACATTAAGATCAACACTACACCTATTGCTAAACATAATGAGGGCAAGTTCCTGGGCCTTCACCTTGACAGCAGCCTGAAATTCAGCACCCATATCCAACACATAACTAAGAAAGTGTCCAAAACTGTGGGGATCCTCTCTAAGATACGGTATTATGTACCACAATCAGCCCTACTCGCACTATACTACTCACTCATCTATCCCTACCTCACATATGCCATTTGTGCATGGGGATCAACAGCAATTACCCACCTAAAGCCAATAATAACCCAACAAAAAGCCACAGTAAGAATTATCACGCAATCCAACGCTAGGCAGCACACCCCCCCACTCTTCAAAGACCTAAACCTACTCACTGTTCAGAACATCCATACTTACTACTCTGCTATCTACATTTATAGAACCATTAATTCCAACTTTAACCCTGAGCTAAAACACTTTCTTGACAGTTGTGACAGGACCCATAGACATAATACCAGACAAACATCTCTTTGACATTCCCTGTGTCCGACTAAATCTATACAAAAATTCAATGCGCATAAAAGGGCCTAAAATCTGGAACTCCCTGCCTGAAAACTCTAGAACTGCAGACACAACCTCCATTTTCAAAAGCACCGTTAAAAAACATCTTATCTCACTTACGCACCCAACCGGTATCTAACCACTTGAAAACTACTTTATCTTGCACATATCCACAGCAAAATACACTTATTGATATCTGTGATTCCCCTTAATTTGCACAGGACTAACCAAAATTCTAATACAACTGTTGCTTCATAATTCTTAAGCTAATCATAAGTTTGCCTAAGACACTCCAATATAGAAACTGTATTATGCCAATACATCACCTTTACCATTAATATATAAACTAACGGCCGACTTGTTGAAAAAAAAAAAAAAAAAAAAATTGTTAAATTCTTAAACTAATTATTAAATTCTTAAATGTTTAAATTCCAGTACCTCAATTTTGTAAACCTAGTTAATTACTACAATTACCTAACCTTACTATCTGTATAATCATTGTGTCACTATTGAGTAAGACCTATCATAAGACTACCTGAAAAGCCTAGGCATACCTAGGCATATTATTGGCCATCTTGTAATATCTACTTCATAAATTGTATAATTATAAGTACACCCCACCTTGTATATTACCAGAAATAAAGAATTTGAATTTTTAAATGTTTTATTTACTTTTTTGTAAAGTCAGCATAATATGTAAACAGGCATTTGAAAAATTAACTACAAGAGTAAATAATCTTATCAGTCATTTGACAAAGTATAAAAGTTACACATCAAATGCCTCTCTACTCTAAATCAGTCTTTATTAAAATGGATAACATCTTAAAAATAATACAAAAATATGATGTACATATTGTACCTACAAACATTAGAGAAGTAATTACTATCGTATGAGAAAGGCTGACCTGCTGGTCTCAACACCGGCAGTTTTCACACTCTGACAACCTATTATTTGGTAAATGGACACAAATGTAACTAATGTGACATTTTATTGTGGTAACATCTTGTTCTCCAGGAACTTTGTCAAGTCGTTACCACAATAAAATGTCACATTAGTTGCATCTGTGTTCACTTACCAAACATTGTCAGTAATTCTACCATTATTACTAAGGTATTATTACTTTTATTCAAAGGCAAAAAATTACCATTTTTTTTTTTATCATACTTGTAGTTTCCCACCAAGGTAGGATGGCCAATTTGTGCTTAAAATATATAAGGCAAACTAAAATACACAGACTTACTTTATACATGAAAATAAAATGTAGGAAAGTACAAGAAAAATGTGTGTAAATTTCTTTGCAATACGACAAGTCTTACTTCGAGGAAGGTTCTGGGCACAGTAGACTGTGACGATGAAGGTGGCTGGCTGGAGGTGGACTCCTGCTGACCAAAGGAGATTGGCTTCTACATCATCCTGGTCACTCTGCCGTGCTGTCATGTCTGGACACACATCCCCAGGACCCAGCACAGCCACACACACCTTCAAGTACCCTGCAAGTAAGATGGAAATTTGACTCGCTGTTCTGGTGTCTGGAGAGGTCAAACAACAGCAGGGGTGCACTGCTTAGGTTATGTACGGTGGAGAAATTCCTGAAATATAATCAAATTAATTTTTTAAAAATTATATTTGTATTCTATTAAGATCCTTTTATGTAAGTGCTTTATAGAACTAGATAAGTTACTCTTGCCTTGCACCGTTGGTGTTGGCTCCTCAGGGTTGGCCAATACCAGCCAACGGTTGAGTATGGCATGCTCAGCCTGGTCATATACCATACCAACTTCACACTGAAAGACAGAATAAGAGGTTATCACATCACAATAAAAGCCATTTATACTTAGTCTACCAATACATATTTTTTTAGTTGCAAATACCAAGCACTGTCAGAGATTCAAATTTTTATCTAATACATCTTCAACATATTTTAAGCTTTTCACCATCTTTATATTAAAACTAATTTTTATTAGTCACTGTAACAAAAGTTTATCATACAATCTACGTACAGTGGTACCTCGAGTTACGATATCTTTTCGTTCGAGAATGCTGTTCAAGTGCCATTACCAAACGAATTTATCCCCATAAGGAATAATGTAAAATAGACTAGTCCTTTTACACCCCCAAAAATATACTTACAAAAGCATTTAAAAAAATAAACTTACATAAAAGGGCAATTTTGGGGACCATCGTAACTCGAGGTACCACTGTATGTACAGTGGTACCTCGACTTACGATATTTTTTCATTCCAGAATGCTGTTCAAGTGCCATTACCAAACGAATTTATCTCCTTAAGAAATAATGTAAAATAGACTAGTCTGTTTAGACCCCTAAAAGTACACTTACAAAAGCATTTAAAAAAATAAACTTACATAAAAGGGTGTGTTTGGGGACCATCGTAAGTCGAGGTACCACTGTATATGTTTCTTGTGGTCTTTTCATTTTCTTCCATTTCCATTACATGATTCCTAGCCATATTAAATTCCATCATTCACTTAACCTATGCATGTCTTCTTGAAGTGATTTAAAGTAATTTTTAATTAAGATCTTTGCATCATCTGCAAATATTTTTTTTTATTAACACATCGGCCGTTTCCCGCCAAGGTAGGGTGCCCAGAAAAAGAAAAACTTTCACCATCATTAACTCCATCACAGTCTAGCCAGAGGTGCGCTTACGCTACAGTTATAAAACTGCAACATTAACACACCTCCTTCAGAGTGCAGGCACTGTACTTCCCATCTCCAGGACTCAAGTCCGGCCTGCCGGTTTCCCCGAATCCCTTCATAAATATTACCCTGCTCACACTCCAACAGCATGTCAAGTCCTAAAACCCATTTGTCTCCATTTGCTCCTACCTAACATGTTCACGCATGCTTGTTGGAAGTCCAAGCCCCTCTCACACAAAACCTCCTTTACCCTCTCCTTCCAACCTTTCCTAGGCTGACCTCTACCCCGCCTTCCCTCCACTACAGATTTATACACTCTCGCAGTCATTCTATTTTGTTCCATCCTCTCTACATGTCCGAACCACCTCAACAACCCCTTCTCAGCCCTCTGGATAAAAGTTTTGGTAATCACGCACCTCCTCCTAATTTCCAAACTACGAATTCTCTGCATAATATTCGCACCACACTGCAAATATGTTTACATAATGTATATTCCTTCTGCAGTTATTTTTATAAATTATAAATATTATTGGAGGAAGTAGTGATCCCATAAGGATTTTTACCTCATGTAATTGTTTGCACTTCCCTTTAAAGCAGAAAATCTGTCATCCCTTCAGTACACGCAGTTTACCTTTTGCTCCAGTTTACCTTTTAGCTGATGGAATGTACATCTTCTGAGACTAAAACCATAACTTTTATGTTAACCAGATGAAAGACTGTGTTAATATATAAATTGATAACTCAAAATAAATGGGATTTACTTGTTTCACTGATAATTTTAGTTGAACCATCAGACTCAACATGAGAAGTTGTGTGGCTGTCATGACTAGCTAAACAAGACCAAAGGACACTCTTCTTCCACTACTCTTACTTTATATTCATTAAATCACTTAATAAAAAATAAAAGGCTTACCTTGAAAGAGCCAATGAGGGTACTGGCCCGAATACCGCTGGAGTTGCACACCTGATGAAGAGACACAGTGAATGAAAGCAGAAGAAACACTCACAAGCAAGTTACAGGAACATCTCTAGGCTCTTACAATTTTGATTCTCATTATTTATACAAAAAATTTATCATTAGTTTTTAACATTATTTCATTAAGATATTCAAATCTGACTTAAAGACTCATGCCGTAAATTCAGGTAAAGATGCGATCAATCAAAAATTAAAAGGATACAAAACAATTAATAAGAAAGTTTTCCAAAGACCATTAAAAATGGAGGACAGGAGATTGTTACTATAATCTAAAAAAGAAGAGGTGCTGAAGGCATACTAGAAAATTCTTCACAAACAATAACAAAAGAATGAAGCAATTTACCAGAGGTAATAAGCAGTACAACCAATGGAAATATTAAAAAATTATATGATAATTCAAATACCAGAGTTTGAGAAAAGAATATGAGTATACTCACCTTAAACTCAAGAAAATCTTCCATGACTTCAGCAGGAAGTTTTTCAACTTGGAAAAAGAAGATCTGGTCAAACCATGGAGTGGTGGTGCCCTTGTGAGCCTTAGTCTGGCGAGCATTACCATTCATGGACACTTGGCACACAGGATTTATGTTACATCCCATCAGTTGACGTCCCTCCACCACTCTCACCCGGATCTAACGAGGACAACAAGGCAGTACGATAGTTTAAGCTCCAGGTACAAATGCAACTTTATTTCAATATGATACATTGTTTATACAGAAAAGGGTGACACTTGAGAGCATAGTGAAAGCCCGAAGTTATGCAGAGCATTACTGTATACAATATTTCATACTGTATGTATGTATACAGTTTTTTTAACTTTGCTGCAAATCACCTAATTTATTGATTATTTTAAAATTATTGGAGCCTCACTGAAGGAGATGAGAATTCGTAGAAGAGAAAAACACAAAACACTATAGCTAGAAAACATTTTAGTCCTGGGACCTTGGTTGCTCCATAAGTCCCAGGAATGAAACATTTCCAATAAGCATGTCCTAGTGATTCCAATAGTGTATTCCTCCACTACTTGTCAGTACTGTATCATGTATCGTGTTGCTAACTTGCTCTTAGAAAGTATTTAATCAATCGTCTGGCTTTATTGTTATATACATGTATACACTACATAAGGAAAAAGATGACATTATAACAGTTACACTTGTTTCCAATATGAAAAAAAGGATTAAAAACAATACAGCTCTTCATCCCACTGATGCATGTCAACAGTTTACACAGAAAATTATAATAAAAACCACATTCAAGTTGCTATATCACCTTCTGAAGCAGGAGATATTGTATATATGATGTACTATATTTTTAAAGATGGTATAAACCTTGGTAATAAATACCGACACTGACATATTTATTATAAAACGTTTCGGGACCTTGATCACTTCTAACATACAGAGGTTGAAAGACATTATATATAGGTGGATAGTGAGGTGAGAGTGACGCTGGTGACCTGAAGAATGCCATGTTGGGATGAGGATGGGTAGATGATGAGATTATGTGACTCCTGTGTTACTGGGTAGGTGGTGCTTTGCCTGCTTGAGTATCATGTATGCTAATGTTTTGGAAATTTTGTGGTTTCCAGTGTTACGTTCTATTGTGTTGGTGATGGCGATTAGCAAGGCTTCTAGACACCGTCGGCATCTGAGGTCTGGTTTGGTGAGAACGAGTTGTGCCTCATCCCAGTTCATCAAATTCCCCGTGGAGTCTCTGTGGAGGACACAGGCGTACCTTAAATTGTCTCTTTGATGAACTGGGATGAGGCACAACTTGTTCTCACCGAACCAGACATCAGACGCCGATGGTGTCTAGAAGCCTTGCTAATCGCCGACATCGACACAACAGAATGCAACACTGGAAACCACAAAATTTCCCAAACATTAGCATACATGATACTCAAGCAGGCAAAGCACCACCTACCCAGCAACACAGGAGTCACATGACCACATCGTCTACCCATCCTCATCCCAACATAGCATTCTCCAGGTCACCAGCGTCACTCACACCTCACTTTCCGCCTATATATAATGTCTTTCAACCTGTGTATGTTAGAAGTGATCAAGGTCCCAGGACTGAAACATTATTAAAGATACACCATGCCTGACACAGTACAGACAACCATATTGAAATTTTCTTACCTACCTGGAACTTCTTCACCCACCTGGAACTTTGTTTTGGCACTGGAGAGCTTGTCTCTATTCCTCTGTTGGGACATCTGAGGCATCCCTCCCACTGTGGCTGCATCCACCCCGCCATCTGGTGTGGCACTGATTCCTGCGAGAAAAAGCTAGTGAGGCACAAAGTAATTTACTTGTGAAATGTAAGTATGGCATAGTGGTTGGCATATGATTATAATCTTTTTAAGAAACTAAGAGAGTAATCTGAGATATGTGAGTGGTATTAAAGTTGTGATAACTACTTTGTTTATGACAAGAGAATAATGATTTAAGAAAGACCATAACTGAGTGAAATATCATTATAGTACAGTCTTCAGAGTGGTGTGTTTGTCAAGATTAACAGTCAAGTGTCCATAACATTAAGGTTATCATCTGGCATCCGATATCATTTCAATTACACTTACAATAAAACCGTATATACAGTACTCAAACTTTCCATTTTATACATTTTTAGTGATGCAGTCCTTAATGTGTTTTTTATATAAATTTTAAGATATAAATAGAATTGTTTAGTCTGGCCTAAAATGTTTGCTTTAAGGTGTAATACTTTAACAAAGTAACTGAAGCTGTTTGTAGCATTTCAAGGAAAAAAAAAAAATGAGTGAGGATAATGTATCATCAGTCTCAGGTAGAGTACCGTATACAGTGGACCCTCAGTTTTCGTTCACCTCCAAACTCGAACAATTATGTAGGTGTATTTTCATAAGTGCTTTTGTAAGTGTATTTTTGGGGGTCTGAAATGACTAATCTAATTTACATTTGTCCTTACAGGAACAAATTCGTTCGATAACGGCACTCAAACAGCATTCTGGAAAGAATTTTCAACGAAAGCCGAGTGTACACTGTACTACAGTAGAGTTCTTGACAGTTACAGCAAATTAAATTCCCCAGTATGGATATTATAACACAAAATAATCTGTATAGTTCCATTACTTATTCTATTGCTTAATGCAGGTTTGGTATTATGCAATGTCCCATTTAATAATAATAATATCTTTATTTCTACAAGTACATGTACAAGGTACACAGGCCTGGATGACATCAGTGACATACTATATAGAAAGCCACTTGTTATGCAGAGTATTTCGGGCAAATTAGGTCAATTTTGTCCCAGGATGCAACCCACACCAGTCAACTAACACCCAGGTACCCATTTTTACTGATGGGTAAACATGGACAACTGGTGTAAGGAAATATACCCAATGTTTCCAACCTTGCCGGGAATCGAACCCAGACCCTCAGCGTTTGAAGCGAGAGCTTTTGCCACCAGGCCATGGGCCGCCATTTCTGTTGATAATTCTGTATGTGCAATATATACTCACTGTGTTACTAGAGCAGTTCACAAAAACAGAACTGTACAGTGAATCCTTGATTTAACAGATTAATAGGGAAGAGGAGGTATCTGTTAAAACCCAATTATGAGAATATTATTCCATGATCGTATCGCTAACGGACAGTTCTAGATTTAACGTAGACCCTCTCCTCACTTAGCGACATACTTGTTTACAGACCATATAAACATTTAAAAATGTTATAAATGATGCAAAGGTGACATTTAAACAATATCAAAGATGACTGACACAAACCCACTACCATTATAGTACAGTGGACCCCCGAGTTTCGTAAACCCCGGAAATCGTACAATTATGTAAGTATAATATTGTAAGTGCTTGTGGAAGTGTATTTTTGGGGGTCTGAAATAGACTAACCTACGTGACATTTTTCCTTAAGGGAGTAAATTCGTTCGGTAATGGCACTTGAGCAGACTTCAGGAGTGAAGTTTTTACGAAACTCGGGGGTCCACTGTATGCTCCTTGCTTAGCGATGAATTTGTTTACCACGTGGTACGTATTAGGAACGGAACTCAGTTGTTAAGTGAGGAGAGGCTATATAGCACTTAGCAGTTAAATAAAAAAAATAAATTTACCTAACAGAGTGTAACAATAATGGGCAATTCTGATTTAATGTATTTTGTCTGTGAAATCTGAAATTAATTTATTTAGTGGACCATAAGGATAATGGACAATACTGGATTTAATGGGCTTTCTCTGTTGTTTCAAAATGTTGTCTGGCCACAGATTTTGTCCTTTAAATTTGAAATCCCTTAAATCAAGATTTTACTCCATTCATATTTATTATTGTGTGGAATTTAGAGTTAGTTGATGGCATGACTAAGTTCAATACATGTGCCATGGGCCTGGACAGCACCTACTGCATGAAGCAAGGAGCACCTCTACAACAGTACCAGAAGCTAAGCAGTTTAACCCAAGTAGAATCTTATTTATACATACTACATGATACAAGCAATTTAATTTTGAGGAGCAATGGCAGAAGCAATACTTGCCACTAAGGTATATGTTTTGAAAAGTAAACACGAATTTCATGAAATGAATAGAAGGAAGACTTAGAAAAGATAGGCCGAGTGCAAAATAAAAACTGAAAAAGAAATAGTGAGGAGTTAGAGAAAATATTGTGAACAAAGAGCAGCATAAGGAATAAAGGTCCCCAATATTGATAATAAGGACCCCAATGGAAGCAAGTCACTTTGACTTTTTTGGGTTATCCTAGATAATTTACACTATGTATGATAATTGTACTTATGTGTTCCTGTGCCTAAATAAACTTACTTACCTACTTAGAAAAATGAGGTTATGTTTTTCAGCTGTCTTAAGAACAAAATAATTTATTTTTGTATATTTCTACAGTATTAAGTGTGAATGAGTTAATTTCATATTTTATGGAAAACATTATTCCATAATTGTGGAATTTGCCAAGTCTTGGAATGTATCCCTACATTTAAAAAAGTTACTGTATGTTGAGTTAGTTTTACAAAATTTTACTTTATGTACAATTAGCCAGAAATGTATTTATTCATTGCATAAAGTGAGGGACATCTGAATTTTGTCAGTGTGGGCCAGACTGACAATCACAGTACATGACTTAAATTTATTTGGCAAACATTAGTAAGAGAACACCTGAGCCGCAAATACCAAGAGTTTACAGCATATAGGCACTAGAATTGTACCGTACTTGCTTACCCAAATGAGTTTCTCACATGTATAGAATTTTACATCAATTGTGGAATGTTTTTTAAATCAATTTTGTGAATAGTGTGAGTAACTTTTTCAAACATGATTGTCTTCAAATACACTGGTAAAATAAAGTAAGGGTGAATTTTAATGTCTAAGAATTTAGAAAAAATAATCCTCAACTCATATCATTGTTTAATATGAGGAAAGAAAGTATGTGTACAAAGCGAGAGTGGAATGCTGGATCTAGTACTGAAAAAAAAAATGCAAATTAAAATATACAATACACGTACGAATTGTATACAGTCAACCCCTGGTGATAGACGGCGTCAGAGGTCATCCAAATCGGTGTTAGACAGGTTTTTTAATGAGAATTTTGGCTCGGTAATAGACAAGCCGCTCGGAGTTGGCGATTCGTCCCGGACGCGTACGCGTGGCCCGTGGCCCAGCTGGGCGCCCAGGCACTAAGTGTGCTATTGTTTACAAGCGAGCGACCACCACCCACGCATTCATACCAGTATATTGTCATTATTCCACTGTTTTTAGTGCTTGCAACTGCTAAATAAGCCACCATGGGCCCCAAGAAAGCTCTTAGTGCCAAGCCTGTGGTAAAGAGTGTAGCAGGGAGTGAAGCATTCATGCAGGGAGTGTAGCATTCATGCAGGGAGTGTAGCATTCATGCAGGGAGTGTAGCATTCATGCAGGGAGTGTAGCATTCATGCAGGGAGTGTAGCATTCATGCAGGGAGTGTAGCATTCATGCAGGGAGTGTAGCATTCATGCAGGGAGTGAAGCATTCATGCAGGGAGTGAAGCATTCATGCAGGGAGTGTAGCATTCATGCAGGGAGTGAAGCATTCATGCAGGGAGTGAAGCATTCATGCAGGGAGTGAAGCAGGGAGTGTAGCAGGGATGCAGGGAGTGTAGCAGGGATGCAGGGAGTGTAGCATTCATGCAGGGAGTGTAGCATTCATGCAGGGAGTGAAGCATTCATGCAGGGAGTGAAGCATTCATGCAGGGAGTGAAGCATTCATGCAGGGAGTGAAGCATTCATGCAGGGAGTGAAGCATTCATGCAGGGAGTGAAGCATTCATGCAGGGAGTGAAGCATTCATGCAGGGAGTGAAGCATTCATGCAGGGAGTGAAGCATTCATGCAGGGAGTGAAGCATTCATGCAGGGAGTGAAGCATTCATGCAGGAGTGAAGCATTCATGCAGGGAGTGAAGCATTCATGCAGGGAGTGAAGCATTCATGCAGGGAGTGAAGCATTCATGCAGGGAGTGAAGCATTCATGCAGGGAGTGAAGCATTCATGCAGGGAGTGAAGCATTCATGCAGGGAGTGAAGCATTCATTCAGGGAGTGAAGCAGGGAGTGTAGCGTTCATGCAAGGAGTGTAGCATTCATGCAGGGAGTGTAGCATTAATGCAGGGAGTGTAGCATTAATGCAGGGAGTGTAGCATTCATGCAGGGAGTGTAGCATTCATGCAGGGAGTGTAGCATTCATGCAGGGAGTGTAGCATTCATGCAGGGAGTGTAGCATTCATGCAGGGAGTGTAGCATTCATGCAGGGAGTGTAGCATTCATGCAGGGAGTGTAGCATTCATGCAGGGAGTGTAGCATTCAAAGAAAAAGGCCAGTAACCACAGAAAAGAACTTGCCACCTGCAGTGTTAATGGAAGGGGATTCCCCTTCCAAACACTAGCATACTACTCCATCTTCTTCCCTCCTCCCGTCTTGCACACATCAACAACTCTTCAATAAATGTAAGTGACATGTTATTGTACTATTATTTCTTTATTTGTTATAAAATTGCGTGTAATTTAATGTCAAAAAGTTCTAAAAAATATTTTATTTTAATACTTTTGGTTGTCTGGAACGGATTAATTTTATTTCCATTATTTCTTATGGGGAAATTAGAATCAGAAATCGACCAAACCGGTGATCAACAGGCCCTCTGGAACGGATTACCGGCGATAACCGAGGGTTGACTGTATATGGGAAATAACTGTTAAATATGTCTACATGAGTGGTTTAAAATACTGTACCACTGTATGAAACTTAAGTATAAAAAGCAACATTTAATTTTGACTATTTATGTGAATAAGAAAATTAATTGGTAAGTTTATGAGAAAGAAAACCAGAAAGTGAGAACAAGTGTGAGAAACAATGTTTTTTTTTCAGGCATTCTTTATTTTTGCAATCACTTAATGTTTAAAATCTTTTATTTTGGTATGCGTATAACTTTTATTAAGTGGAATAATTATAATTTACAAATGAAGGGTCTTTTTAAAGAGAAATTAAACTAAGAATTACATTAAATTTCATGAGTGCCTTTTCTGAGGTGAATTTTATTTACACATTGCAATTAAAGCTTATTGAAATATTTTAATACTTTAAATATTTTAAATTTGTTTGTGCAGTCTGTCACTTTTGTGACATGCATGGAACAAACATTGATTTACTTGAGTCTGTCTCTTTCAAAACGGTTTCAGCCAAACGCTTGGGCCCAAATCGGAATTTCCCTCTCTTCTTGCCCCTACCCTTAGCCTCCGATGGATCAGAAGCCTGGTGTGGCATAGAGTCCTTAGTTTCTGACTGTTCAGAGAACCCAGGTGACCTAACATCCTTGACTCCTGCTGAATGGTTCATACCGTCTGACAGCTCTGAGGTGACCCCAGCGGACCTGGCTGCTATTGCGCCTATACTACGACCACCTCCTGTAGATGCACCTACAGGAAAGTAGTGAGGTACACTTAGACAACTAGTACTTCGTAAAGTTTTAAATATGGTATTTACACAAATGTTGAAGACAAGAGGGTTGACAAGAGAGGAAAAGCTGTGAGGATGGAGTTTAAATATTTTAAAAATACTACTGTATAGAAATACTACTGTATAGAAATACTACTGCAGAATAGAATGGATTTTTTTTATTATGAAAGGAATGATGAAAGGACAATTGCATTTTAGGAATACAAAATAATTTTACAGTAAAACAAACAAAAAAAACAGGTAATTTAATCAGATATTTAATTGTTATTATTTTAATTTTAGTATAGTTCTCTGAAACCCATTAAATGCCTCTTTGAAATTAAAGGTGTAAGAATTGTATAAGAGATACAGTATAATAATATCCTACACTTGACATTAGTTTAATTAGATATAGCTTTTAATATTTTGAACCAGGCTGAAAAGGAAATGCACTGGTGAATAATTTATTAAAATAGTTTATTAAAAAAAAAAGCAATGAAAAGATGTACTGTAACCTACTTCAGAGAGAATATAATAATTAAGTCATTTGTCCTACAGAGGAAAACTTGTGACTTAATAACCAAGAAGCATATACTGCATAACATGTTCCTACACACACAAAATTATCTTCTAACTTACTTTAAGATATGAAAATTGAGAGAAATTTTGTAAGGCTAGATGTAGTGAAAAACAATGATGGAGGTAGGAATAATGAAACTCAAGAATTAAGGGAACTAGAGTAAATAATCTTCAACAAAGTGCATTCACAAATGGGTGCTTGCCAATAATGCTTGCTGGGTCACAGAATGCAACACACATTCTACCTGTGGGTCATGTCTTTGGTTAACACTGGAACATCCCAGGCTCAATCCTGAGATGAGTGGAAATACTCAGTAAAGAGGTACTAGCTGGGTGTTAGCCGACTGTTGTATGTCATATCCTGGAAAAGATAATCAAAGGAGCCTCCAATGGAAATAAGCTACACTTGGCTTCTTAACCCTCCAGGATAAATAATCAGAATAACATCTTCACCATGACAAGGTTCCTGGCTGAGGAGAGGCAAACAACAGCAAGACAATATCCATCTAAAGCATGCCCTATTACTATACATGTACCCCATCTCAGGATACACTACCCCAACCACCTACCTGCTGGAGGAGTGTAAGAGATGGTCAGCTTAAGTGTGCCAACAGTAGGAGAGTCATTAGCATCAAGGAGACCCAGGTCATAGTCCAATGGGGTGCCTGGGGCAGCATGAACCACATTCCTCAAAGCGATGGTTGCCTTCCCCAGCAGTCTGAAACATGCATATACTGTAACTGAACTTCCCTACCACACTGGTAGCTATTACCTTATTATTTTATTTATGGGGATGCATAAACCAACTTTTTGGGTTATCCTAGGTTCTCTACACATATGATGCTATGTATGATAATCTATGTAACTGTATTTGTGTTTACCTGAATAAACTTACTTACTTACTTAGGGTTATACAGCACATGGGGAATAGGAAGAGTGAGAAATAAATAGGTTTAAGATAAGATTTCATTTGAATTTTTAACCCCGGAGGGTTAGCCACACAGGATAACCCAAGAAAAGCAATGCATCATCGAAGACTGTGTCTTATTTCCACTTGGGTCCTCAATCTTGTGTCCCAGGATGTGACCACACCAGTCGACTAATACCCAGGTACCTATTTGCTGCTAGGTGAACAGGACAACAGGTGTAAGGAAACGCGTTGAAATGTTTTCACCCCACCGGAATCGAACCCGGGCCCTCCGCTTGTGAAGTGAGAGCTTTGTCAGCCAGGCCATGGGGCCACCCCACAGGCTACAGGGCCTGTGATAGTTTCAATTCCTCATATCAAGAGCCCTTTTGAGAGCATCAAGGAATCCCCCCTTGAAAGGTGCTGCCACACTTGTTACATTACAGGATTTGTGAAACAAGTGTACTGTAATTACCAAACCTCTGAGTGAAAACACTAATAGAAGGAAGTGGGTGGCCAGTAATGATGACTGTGGTGGATAGATATGAGATTGTTTGCTGTAATCATGATGAAAAGAGACACATCTGTAATTAACAAACTTTGGACAAAGTCTGTTGATTCCAGATTTGTTTCCGCATCAAATGACCCAGCAAAATTTGTCCACTGTTTCTGCACCATTATAAATCAAAGTACGTACATTAAATTGAGGGTTTACTGAAATATTACCTAACAGCAGAAATGAGTGAATTTTAGTGAATAAACTAACATACTCCTTTATTACAGTATTTTAAAAAAAGTTAAAAAATACTCAAAAATTAATAATTACTAGTAAATACAGCTGTATAATACGTACACATCAAGGTTTATGTAAAATTAAACTATATTTACATACTTTAATATCAACACTGCAAGGAACCAAAATTAGAAATAAACCTCTTACATTATAATATTTAAATTATAGGGGATTATTATTATGTTTATGTGAAGCTCAAAACCTGTATGGGTCTTATAAGGCCTGGGGTAATGGGAGACAATCAGGAGGGGGTGGGAGGTCATGTCTATTCTCTAATCAAGAGCCCTTCACCAGTACCAAGGAAGTTCTAGTGAAGAGTATACATGGGGATAGGGGAAGCGCTAAACCCATAAGCATCATACAATACCTGAGGAGTGAGGTAATTAGCTTTGATTCAAGAAAGAGGAGCCTAGCTGCAAATCTTCACATACACACATACATCCCTCTCAAAGCAGGCTCCTTGATGCCACTGAGGGGCTCTTGATCAAGGGAACTGGATCTGTGATCCCCTTCCTTGGATTGAATCTGAATGCCTTGCTTTCCCCCAGGTGCTATATAACCCCTGCAGGTTCAGCGCTTCTTCCCAATTTGGATTCAGGACCAACAAGAGCACAAACGATGCTATTATACACATGTTAGAGTTAATATACACCGCACTTGAGAAGAAAGAAGTCCCACTGGGAATCTTCATTGATCTACGCAAAGCTTTTGATACAGTCGATCATGATTTACTGCTCACAAAATTAGCACACTATGGTATAAGGGGGCATCCACTCAACTACCTAAAGTCATACCTTAGCAACAGAAGCCAATACGTGTACACAAATGGAGCGAACTCTTCCACACAACAGATTACAGTTGGAGTCTCTCAAGGAAGTGTCCTGGGGCCACTCCTATTCCTCATTTACATAAATGACCTACCGAATGCATCACAACTACTCAAACCCATATTATTTGCAGATGACACAACATATGTCTTCTCTCACCCAAATCCAGTTACACTGGCCAACACTGTTAATGCCGAATTACAGAAAATATTAACATGGATGATGACTAACAAGCTTACTCTCAATACTGACAAGACCTACTTCATACAGTTTGGAAACAAAGCCACAAATGTTCCACTTAACATAACGCTCAATGGTTCACCCATCACAAGACTCACAGAGGGAAAATTCCTAGGAATCCACCTTGACAGTAGCCTAAAATTCCAAACACACATACAAGTTTCCAAGAAAATCTCAAAGACAGTAGGCATATTATCAAAGATACGCTATTATGTGCCACAATCAGCTCTCCTTGCACTATATCATTCATTTATCTACCCTTATCTCACCTATGGAATCTGTGCATGGGGATCAACAACATTAAATCACCTCAGACCACTCATAACCCAGCAAAAGGCTGCAGTCAGGATGATAAATTCCCACTATAGACAGCATACTCCACCAATATTCAAAAGTCTAAAACTACTCACCGTGAAGAACATTCATACTTATTCGTGTGCCTACTACATACATAAAACTCTACACTCTAATATAAACCCTCCGCTCAAAATTCTCCTCGCTTACTTTAATAGAACCCATGACCACAACACAAGACACAGATCACTTTTTGATATACCCAGAGTCCATATCAACCTGTGCAAAAATTCTATGCACATAAAGGGCCCCAGAATCTGGAATTCATTTCCAATAAATATTAAGATAACCTTGTCTGAAAATCAATTTAAGACTCTTCTCAAAAACCACCTACTCACCCTAAACTAAATACTCATACTGTAAACTACTTTCAAAAATGCTAAATACAGTGGTACCTCGACTTACGATGGTCCCCAAACTCACCCTTTTATGTAAGTTTATTTTTTTAAATGCTTTTGTAAGTGTAATTTTGGGGGTCTAAAAGGACTAGTCTATTTTACAACATTTCTTAAGGAGATAAATTCGTTTGGTAATGGCACTTGAACAGCATTCTGGAATGAAAAAATATCGTAAGTCGAGGTACCACTGTATTATTTTCCTATAAGATAATTTCAATTTTTACTAATATGTTACTATTATGTTACCCCCTACTCACCCAAAACTAAATACTCATACTATAAATTACTTTAAAAAATGTTCAATGTTATTTTCCTTAAGATAATCCCAATTTTTATATTACCATCCTCCTAAACACTTGTTACAATTTAATATCATCATATTGTAATTTTTTACAGTATAATATCATCACATTGTAATTTGAAATCAAATATATAACTAGAATAAACTCAATCACTTTATCTAATATTATGTACATAGTCTATAAGTCATTAGATTAAGCTGCCCCTAATGCCATGGCATGTCAGTGGCTCTCCTTGCACTTCAGTTTATGATTGTAACTACCAATATCTATGTAAAATTGCAATGAAATAAAATTTACTTTACATCTAATCATGATAATTAGCAACAAACATACGTACACCCCAATGGAAATAAGTCACTTTGTCTGGCTTTTTGGGGTTATCCTAGGTAATATACACAATATGTACATACTTATTAGGAATGATAGAGTAACTAAGCAAGTTTATTTAGGCACAGGTACACATAAATACAGTTACACAAATTATCATACATAAGTCAGTTTAATCAGGTACTGGTACACATAAATACACTTACATAAATTATCATACGTAGTAACATGTGTAAATTACCTAGGATAACCCTAAAAAGTCAGAGAAAGTGACTTACTACCATTGGGGTCCTTGTAATATTTTATTATTTAAACCTTAAATGTTAAAACAGGCAAGTAACTCAACTGCGTGAGGCTCATCAAAACATATATTTCTATAAATTAATTGACACACACATACACAGATTAAATGAGGCAGATGCATAAGTCGCACACGGTAAATATTACCTATTTTTTCCTATTCTCTCATAGTCCTTGACAGTAATATCTATACACTCGTCTGGTCTGGGAGGCTTGGTACCCAGTTCCCATCTTAATGTCTCCTCCCACACCGGGTCAAGTGTACCATCTTGTACCTCAGTTTTCTTCTTCTCTCCTGTAACAGAAAATCAATTACATCAGTACTTTTCTTTCACCACCAACTATGCAGCACTTGTATAAATATATTGCTGTCAAGTTTCACTTGTGAATTATAAGTAACCGAATTGCTAAATGGGGGTTTAAAGACTTATCTACTAAATGAGGGTCATTAATTAACCTTAAGAACATAAGCATCTCAGGGGTCAACAGTCAAGGGGTCAACCGTCAAGTGGTCAATAGTGGGCTCTCCTCCTTGCCTTTTCACCCACGTCAAGTAAGATTTACATGAACACCGAGAGGAACACCTGGCTTCATAGTTTCCATGGATGAGCACCATGGCTTAAAGATAACTGATAAGCCAACGTTAATTAATGACTTTAAGTCATGAGATACTATGGAAATAATCCACAGTGCTTGGCTTTTTTTCTTGGGTTACCAAAGATAACCCACATGAGGTCTTTTCTCGTTATTGTTATCTCTACATATGGTTTTACCGACTAATATACAGTTATACACACGGGATATATATGCTGAGAGTTTTCTTTATTCCTAATTTTAGGGATAAAAGTATTCTTGTCCGAAGTTTGGTGGTGAATAGGCTACGAATCTAATGAAGTCGATAGGCTTTAAACCCCATTTGGTTTAGCGTTCTTTTTTATTATAATATAATAATAATTTAAACCCCATTAACCAACATTTACACAATAGCTGCTACATACACAATACAGTTTTAGCCATACGTTAATTAACTGTTGGTTCCACAAGACATGTTTAGAATATTGTAATAAACATTAATGAGTGGTTTTACGTATTCGACTCTACAGATTGACATGTCTTAAGTTCTGGTCATATATAATAACGCAATGGTCGACAGAGGATAACTAACTTAACTCAACTATTATCACTATTCACATGGTCCACGTACTTCTAACTAGTACTCAGATGGTCAGAAATTCTAGCACTTCTCTTAGATGGTCCAAAAAAAATTCTAGCAACTAAGATTATCCAAAATTCTAACTTCAAATGGTTCAAAAATTATGATTACTACTCAGATGGTAAAAGATTCCAGATGGTCCAGAATTCTAACATCTTATGGAGATAATCCAACCTTCAAATGCCAGGTTGTATTATAACACTTATAAATGGTAAATGAAACATAAAAATTTATTACAATTATTTAGAGGGAAGCTTCATGCAGCCTTACGGAGCTTCATCAAGCTCCCCTCGATAAAAAAACGTGGGCATAATCAAAGCTTACTGCGCCCGGTTCTTTTCCTCAATCTCATATCCTTCCTCTCCCTCACTTCTCTTTCACTATCCAAATCTCCCTTTCACTCACATGGGTCTTACCTGGGAGTATCCCGGTCACAGACCTGGCCGCGGGGGCGTTGACCCCGAACCCCCCTCCAGGTAAGTCTCCATGCTGGTGAGGGTTCCCCGCCTCTCGTACCTACCTTGGAAGTTGATGGTAACATAAGGGTCACTCTTGCCCAATGTCTCCAGGTTCTGAAGGCTGGAGGCGCTCACCACCTTGATCTCCAGAGACATAGTGGTGGTGCTGGTGAGCTGTCGGACAGATAAACATGTGTCTTAATAACCTCGGGTAAGCATGGGAGAAAGCCACTGATTCACACGCCATTTATTCATCTAGTCAAGCTCATAAAGAAGACAGTAAATACACCTTTTTGGCTTCCAGATAAGTCGCCACTTCTCTCTATTCCTAACGAGCAAGTAAGTTTATCTAGGTAAGGGTACATATAAGTATAATTATCATACATAATAACTGACTCTTCTGGGTTATCCTAAGTAATTTAAACTATGTATGACAATTGTACTTGTGACTAAATGAACTTACTTAACACATGTCACAATACCATGATTGAAACAGTTCACAAATAAACTACACATTAAACACTTTTCTCTATCCCTATGGAGCACATAATTGTGTTCTTCTGAAAGAACAAGTCACAATACTATAGCTGCAAGAATTCACAAATAACTACACGAGAGGGAAAACTTTAGACTAGGTTTCAATCCGTTCCAGATAACAAAAGGGCTTCGTAGTAAATAAAAAAAAGGGATACTCAAAAAATGATTCTTTAGACAGTTGTAGATGAATTAAAAGAGCATGTAGTAAGTGCTACAAAAATTGGAAACATAATATAAATACATCATTATCAGTCCTTCCCCAAAGTGTGAGATATATGAGAAAAAGTTACCCCCACTAACTTAATAAAACTACTAGCTTAGTATGTTCGTCAGATATACCACCATATATACCTCACCAACAGGGTTACTATATACATCTGATATACCACCATATATACCTCACCAACAGGGTTACTATATACATCTGATATACCATCATGCATACCTGGAGACGCTGAGATAAGCACGCCACAGTGTAGAGTTGAGTAATTACGTTAATTTACGCATCCGTGATTGTATCTCAAGGCTGCTATTTTTTATGCTTTCACTGTGATTGTGTAGGAGTGTATCCGTCTCTCTCTCTCTCTCTCAGGACTTTGATACAAATCACTGAACTCTCAACAAAATATTCAAACATTAAAATAGAAAGTTTGGTTAAGTACTGTACAAAGTGAAAGGTTTAAAACCTTGGAGTGTCCATTATCAACATTCTCGCAAACAACCACCAGCCACAATACCACCACTAACAACACCTTAGATACTAGGTTTCACAGCCAGGAACTGCCATTGTGAAACATCCATAAACTATGGTGCAGTACTGTGTGTGTATCGATAAAGCTCCACAGAGAGCGAAACATGACTTGATAAAGCTCTACACAGCAAAATATGTGATAAAGCTCTATCCAGTGAAACATAACGTGATAAAGCTCTACACAGAACGAAACGTTCTCAATAAAAGCTTCTTATACAACTTTCATCTTAGGGAAAGGTAACTGCAGTTCTCTTGAATCAAGGAATCTTCTGAAGGACTGACCACCTCAAAACTACTGCAGCTCTGCTGGAAGATTGTAATTCCCAAGTGATAGTAACTGCAGCTCTGCTGGAAGATTGTAATTCCCAAGAGATAGTAACTGCAGCTCTGCTGGAAGATTGTAATTCCCAAGAGATAGTAACTGCAGCTCTGCTGGAAGATGGTAATTCCCAAGAGATAGTAACTGCAGCTCTGCTGGAAGATGGTAATTCCCAAGAGATAGTAACTGCAGCTCTGCTGGAAGATGGTAATTCCCAAGAGATAGTAACTGCAGCTCTGCTGGAAGATGGTAATTCCCAAGAGATAGTAACTGCAGCTCTGCTGGAAGATGGTAATTCCAAGTGATAGTAACTGCAGCTCTGCTGAAGATGAAGTTCCCAAGAGATGAACTGCAGCTCTGCTAGATGGAATCTCAGAGATAGTAACTGCAGCTCTGCGGGAAGATGTAATTCCCAAGGATAGTAACTGCAGCTCTGCTAAGATGGAACTCCAAGAGATAGTAACTACTTGAGTAGCTGGCAGGATAACGACTCTGGAAGTTCCCAGTAGATAGTAACTGCAGCTCTGCTGGAAGATGGTAATTCCCAAGAGATAGCTAACTGCAGCTCTGCTGGAAGATGAATTCCCAAGAGATGTAACTGCAGCTCAGGCTGGAAGCTACTGGAATCTCCCAAGAGATAGTCTGCCAGCTCAGCTGAACATGGAAGTCTCCCAGCTGGGCTAACTCAAGTCTCCGACAGGCTGACCTATGAGATAGTCTCCAGCTCGCTGGAAGATGTGAATTCCCAGCAGAGTACTGCAGCTCTGCTGAAGTGCTCCCAGAGTGAACTCAGCTGCTGGAGACACTGAATCTCCCACTAGGCTGCACTACTGAAGTCTCCCAGCTCAGCTGACACTACTGAAGTCTCCCAGTCAGCTGACACTCTGAAGTCTCCCAGCTCAGACTGACACTACTTGAAAGTCTCCAGCTCAGGCAGCACTACTGAAGTCTCCAGCTCAGCTGAGCACTAGCAAGATTCTCAGCTCGCTGAAGATGAATTCCCAGCTCAGTACATCTGAAAGTCTCTGCTGGAAGATGGTAACTCTGAAAAGTCTGCCAGCTCAGGCTGAAGATGAATTTCCCCAAAGCTCAGGCTGACACTACTGAAGTGTCATTCCAGGATATAACTGAGTCCCCAGCTCGAGGCTGACTATTCCAAAAGTGTACTCAGCTCTGGCTGAAATGCTAATCTCCCAGCTAGCATAGAATCTCCAGCTCTGCTGGACACACTGAAGTCTCAGCCAGGATAGAACTCAGCTCGCTGAAATGAATTCCCAGTAGACTGAGCCTGCTGAAGATGGTTCCCAGAATAGTACTGACCTCTGAAGATGTATCCCAAGGAATACTGCAGCTCGCTGGAAGATGGTATTGAAGTCTGCAGCTCTGCTGAAGATGAATTCCAAGGATGAACTGCAGCTCTGCGGAAGATGGAATTCCCAGAGATAGTAACTGCAGTCTGCTAGAGGTAATTCCAGAAAGTCTGCAGCTCGCTGGAAGATGAATTCCCAGATAGAACTGCACTCTGCTGAAGTGTAATCCAGGATAGTAACTGCAGCTCTGCTGAGAAATCAAGTCTCAGCTCGGAGATTATTCAAATGTAACTCAGCTCAGGATGAACCAGAGTAGCTCAGGCTGAAATGAATTCCCAGGTAGCTAACTGCAGCTCGCTAGTGAATCCTAAGAATAGTCTCAGCTCGCTGAAATGGAATTCCCAGATAGCTGACCTCTGAAGTGTCATCCCAGGGATATAACTCAGCTCGCTGAAATGAATTCCCAGATAGTCTGCACTCTGCTGAAGGAATTCCCAGGTAGCTGCACTCGGGAAGTGAATCCCAGCTAGGCTGACCTCTGAAGTTTCCCAGTAGGCTGCACTCTGAAGTTCCCAGAGTAGTACTGCAGTCTCTAGAGGTAACCCAAGAAAGTCTCCCGCTGGAGATGTAATCGAAGTCTCAGCTCGCTGAATGAATTCCCAGAATAGACTGAGCCTGCTGAAGATGACCAAGGATAGAACTCAGCTCGGATGAACCGAAGTCTCAGCTCGCTGAAATTACCGAAGTCTCAGCTCGCTGAAATACCAGAGAGTCTCAGCTCGCTGAAATGAATTCCCAGCTGCAGGCTGAATTACTGAAGTCTCAGCTCTGCTGAAGATGTAATTCCCAGATAGTCTGACTCTGCTGAAGATTTCCCAGATAGCTGACCTGCTGAAGTGTTCCCAGATAGCTGCACTTCTGAAGATGAATCCCAGAGATAGTAACTGCAGCTCTGCTGAAGATGAATTCCCAAGAGATAGTAACTGCAGCTCTGCTGGAAGATGGTAATTCCCAGAGATAGTAACTGCAGCTCTGCTGGAAGATGGTAATTCCAAGATAGTAACTGCAGCTCTGCTGAAATGTAATTCCCAGAGTGACTGCACTTTGAAATGTATTCCTAGCTCAGCTCTCTGAAGTGTTCAAGGTACACTCGGGAAGTTCCCAAGGTAGTACTGAGCTCGCTGGAATAAATTCCCAGTAGCTGACCTCTGAAGTGTTCCAGTAGCTGCACTCGGGAAGTGTCATTCAAGGAATACTGAGCTCGCTGAGGTGAACCAAGTAGTACTGCACTCTGAAGTTCCAAGAATAGTCTCAGCTCGCTGAAATGAATTCCCAGCTCAGGCTGAAATGGTTCCCAGTAGGCTGACCTCTGAAGTCTCCCAGTAGGCTGACCTCTGAAGTTCCCAGTAGCTGACCTCTGAAGTCTCCCAGTAGCTGACCTCTGAAGTTCCCAGCTAGCTGACTCTATGGTATCCCAGTAGCTGCACTCTGAAGTATCCCAGGCTCAGGCTGAAATGAATCTCCAAGTAGCTGACCTCTGAAGTATCCCAGATAGGCTGCACTCTGAAGTCTCCCAGCTCGCTGAAATCAGAGTTCCAGCTCGCTGAACTACTGAAGTCTCAGCTCGCTGAAATGAATTCCCAGTAGGCTGACACTCTGAAGTTCATTCAGGTGAACTGAGCTCGCTAGGTGCAATGAAGTCTCCAGCTCGCTAAAACCAGAAGTCTCAGCTCGCTGAAATGGTTCCCAGTAGCTGCACTCGGGGAAATCCCAGTAGCTGACCTCTGAAGTTCCCAGTAGTCTGACCTGCTGAAGTGTTCCCAGATAGTCTGACCTCTGAAGTTCCCAGATAGCTGACCTGCTGAAGTGTTCCCAGATAGTCTGACCTCTGAAGTTCCCAGATAGCTGACCTCTGAAGTTCCAGTAGCTGACCTCTGAAGTTCACCAGGAATACTGAGTCTCTGGAGGTAATCCAGAAGTCTCAGCTCGCTGAAATGAATTCCCAGAGGCTGACCTCTGAAGTTCCCAGTAGGCTGACCTCTGAAGTTCACTCAGGGATATAACTCCAGCTCGCTGAAGTAATGAAGTCTCAGCTCGGGAATCGAAGTCTCCAGCTCGCTGAAATGAATTCCCAGTAGGCTGCACTCTGAAGTTCCCAGTAGGCTGCACTCTGAATTCCAGTAGTAACTCAGCCCCGCTAGGTGAACTACTGAAGTCTCCAGCTCAGGCTGACACTACTGAAGTCTCCCAGCTCAGGCTGACACTACTGAAGTCTCCCAGCTCAGGCTGACACTACTGAAGTCTCCCAGCTCAGGCTGACACTACTGAAGTCTCCCAGCTCAGGCTGACACTACTGAAGTCTCCCAGCTCAGGCTGACACTACTGAGTCTCCCAGCTCAGGCTGACACTACTGAAGTCTCCCAGCTCAGGCTGACACTACTGAAGTCTCCCAGCTCAGGCTGACACTACTGAAGTCTCCCAGCTCAGGCTGACACTACTGAAGTCTCCCAGCTCAGGCTGACACTACTGAAGTCTCCCAGCTCAGGCTGACACCACTGAAGTCTCCCAGCTCAGGCTGGCACTACTGAAGTCTCCCAACTCAGGCTGACACATTTCAACACCATGTATGTGACCCTCCTGTGTGATGGAATATGACAGGGAAACATAACTAGCCTTTGTTCCCACAGTGTAACTATCACACAGAACATTGTAATAGCGCACTGCTGGTGTTCCCACAGTGTAACTATCAGACAAGGTTAGTTCCACAACTCAGGGGACTGTCCTATGAAGAAAGGTTGAGGGAAATAGGACTAACAACACTGGAGGAAAGAAGGGTCAGAGGAGACATGATAACGACATACAAAATACTGCGGGGAATCGACAAGGTAGACAGTGACAGGATGTTCCAGAGAGGGAACACAGAAACAAGGGGACACAACTGGAAGCTGAAGACTCAGATGAGTCAAAGGGATGTTAGGAAGCATTTCTTCAGCCATAGAGTAGTCAGGAAGTGGAATAGTCTAGAGAAAGATATAGTGGAGGCAGGAACCATACATAGTTTTAAGACAATGTATGATAAAGCTCATGGAGCAGGGAGAGCAGAGACCCAGTAGCGGACAGCGAAGAGGCGGGGCCAGGAGCTGAGTCTCGACCCCTGCAACCACAATTAGGTGAGCACAGAACATTGTAACAGCACACTGCTGGTGTTCCCACAGTGTAACTATCACACAGAACATTGTAACAGCACACTGCTGGTGTTCCCACAGTGTAACTATCACACAGAACATTGTAACAGCACACTGCTGGTGTTCCCACAGTGTAACTATCACACAGAACATTGTAACAGCACACTGCTGGTATTCCCACAGTGTAACTATCATACACAACAGTGTAGCAGCACATTGTTGATGTATCCAATTTTGCTAACTAAAAAAAAAAGTTTGTGTTACTTTACCTGCTGATGTTATGTAGAGAAAAGTTGATACAGTAGAGGATTGTACAGTGCCACAACCACACCTTATTGTAGTGCCAGCATCACTCTCTGCTACAGTGTATAGTGCCACCACCGCTCCTTGCTACATAATCTCAGAGTGCCATTCGTAGAATTTCTACATTGTTCAGGATTTCCCGTCCTTGAACTTGGTTTGTCTTCACGAAAACAGGAGGGAGAGAGAGAGAGAGAGAGAGAGAGAGAGAGAGAGAGAGAGAGGAGAGAGAGAGAGAGAGAGAGAGAGAGATTACGTTTGGAATAGCCATGGGTGTCAAAGCAACATTTTTCACAAAATACCGTGATGCTCTCTTGTTTGCTCTCAACCCTACTCGCTAGCAATAATATTGATTTTTCTTTGACTTAACCTGTTATGACAATACTAATAATACAAACAAGTGTATGGACTAGTATTCAACACAAGAAACTTAAAGCGCCAGGATGTAAGCATTTATATTAGTGCTTATCTTCAGTGCTGGTAAATTTCTCACTAACAGGAAGTGACAATCGCTCCTTCCTGTCAACATAATCTTGAGTCGCCATAAAAATTATTTGATAGAGTTAATAAGACACAAAGGAGACTCTAGAACAACCATCTTCTAAATTTTATTATGCCTGATAAGTGGTTCTCAACGTGGGGGTCGAGGACCCCTTGGTGGGGTCCGCGAAGCATTTGTGGATTACAGGACTCCAGAACATTTTGCTACACTTCCTGGATGTGACGAGACAAAGAAGATCATTGACGTTGACATTCCTAATTACATGGAAATGATGTTCCTCAAGCTATGCATGAACCTAAGTACCTCTGTACTAACATGCGCAATGTACAGACCTCACTGGAGCAAGAAGACTTCATTGACTCTCAACTCATCCCAGAATCCCATGCCTATGCAGATGACTTGACTCTGACAAGAGAGCAAATGCCAGCTGCTCTCAGTTACATCAGTCACCAACTTCATCCTGTTTCTTATTTGTGTCTCATAACAATAAAAAGGCTTTCCAATGACTTATAGTAGGTAACAACTCTTAGCTTGTAAATAAAGTTAGGCATCCTTAACCTGACCTTGTAGAAACCCTTGTGCAGAGAGAGAGAGAGAGAGAGAGAGAGAGAGAGAGTTTACAGGTGAAGGAGTCAAGGTGGAAGGAAGAGAATAATTACCTCAGCTCTCAGAGCCTCCTTCAATGTGTGGTCTGGTGCACCACCATGCATGCTTGTGTGTGTGTGTGTACTCACCTAGTTATGGTTGCAGGGGTCGATTCATAGCTCCTGGCCCCCGCCTCTTCACTGGCCGCTACTGGGTCACTCTCCCTGCGCCATGAGTTTTATCATACCTCTTCTTAAAACTATGAATGGATCCTGCCTCCACTACATCGCTTCCCAAACTATTCCACTTCCTGACAACTCTGTGACTGAAGAAATACTTCCTAACATCCCTGTGATTCATCTGAGTCTTCAACTTCCAACTGTGTCCCCTTGTTGCTGTGTCCCCTCTCTGGAACATTCTGTCTCTGTCCACCTTGTCAATTCCTCTCAGTATTTTATATGTCTTGATCATGTCCCCCCTATCTCTCCTGTCCTCCAGTGTCGTCAGGTCGATTTTCCTTAACCTCTCCTCGTAGGACATACCCCCTAGCTCCGGGACTAGTCTTGTTGCAAACCTTTGCACTTTCTCTAGTTTCTTTACGTGCTTGGCTAGGTGTGGGTTCCAAACTGGTGCTGCATACTCCAGTATGGGCCTAACGTACACAGTGTACAGGGTCCTGAACGATTCCTTATTAAGATATCGGAATGCTGTTGTTAGGTTTGCTAGGCGCCCGTATGCTGCAGCAGTTATTTGGTTGATGTGTGCCTCAGGAGATGTGCCTGGTGTTATACTCACCCCAACATCTTTTTCCTTGATTGAGGTTTATAGTATCTGGCCCCCTAGACTGTACTCCGTCTGCGGTCTTCTTTGCCCTTCCCCAATCTTCATGACTTTGCACTTGGTGGAGTTGAACTCCAGGAGCCAATTTCTGGACCAGGCTTGCAGCCTGTCTAGATTCCTTTGTAGTTCTGCCTGGTCCTCGTCCGACTGAATTCTTCTCATCAACTTCACATCATCTGCAAACAGGGACACTTCGGAGGCTACTCCTTCCGTCATGTCGTTCACAAATACCAGAAACAGCACCGGTCCTAGGACTGACCCCTGTGGAACCCCACTCGTCACCGGCGCCCACTCTGACACCTCGCCACGTACCATGACTCGCTGCTGTCTTCCTGACAGGTATTCCCTGATCCATCGTAGTGCCTTCCCTGTTATCCCTGCCTGGTCTTCCAGCTTCTGCACTAATCTCTTGTGTGGAACTGTGTCAAACGCCTTCTTACAGTCCAAGAAAATGCAATCTACCCACCCCTCTCTCTCTCTCTTGTCTTACTGCTGTTACCCTGTCATAGAACTCCAGTAGGTTTGTGACACAGGATTTCCCGTCCCTGAAACCGTGTTGACCGTCGTTGATAAGCTCATTCCTTTCTAGGTGCTCCACCACTCTTCTCCTGATGATCTTCTCCATGACCTTGCATACTATACATGTCAGTGACACTGGTCTGTAGTTTAGTGCTTCGCGTCTGTCTCCTTTTTTAAAAATTGGGACTACATTTGCTGTCTTCCATACCTGAGGTATCTAGCTCACTTAGCAGCCTCTTCACTTCCTCCTCAGTTCTGTGTATTGTGTCCAGCCCCTGATGGTGTACCCCACCATCAGTTAGTTACCATTTTGTCCTAGGCACATGTCGATTAGACACTAGGCCTGTTGTATATATGTGTGTGTGTGTGTAAGGAAACACTTCGAAATGTTTCGGCCCCGCCGGGAATTGAACCCAGGCCCTCCGTGCGTGAAGCAAGAGCGCTAGCCACCATGCCATCGGAGCGTGTTAGTGTGTGTGTGTACTCACTCACCTATTTGTGGTTGCAGGGGTCGAGACTCAGCTCCTGGCCCTGCCTCTTCACTGACCGCCAGGCTGTGGTTCGTACGTTGGACTGCATGCGGCCAGCAGTAACAGCCTGGTTGATCAGGCCCTGATCCACCATGAGGCCTGGTCACAGACCGGGCCTCGGGGGCGTTGACCCCTGGAACTCTCTCCAGGTAAACTTCAGGGTCCACTCTCTCCCTGCTCCATGAGCTTTATCATACCTCGTCTTAAAACTTTGTATGGTTCCTGCCTCCACTACATCACTTGTCAGAGTATTCCACTTCCTGACAACTCTATGACTAAAGAAATACTTCCTAACATCCCTTTGACTCATCTGAGTCTTCAACTTCCAATTGTGACCCCTTGTTTCTGTGTCCCATCTCTGGAAGATGTACATAAGGGCAAATAAAACGCACACAAGACTAAAATAACATACATAATACAAAAAAGGATGAAAAACGCACAAGAGGCAACGAAAAAACGTACATTGAACGGGTATCGTACATGAAAGGGAGTGAAAAGATCGTTCAAGATTGTGCAAGTTATCGTTGGTTATAAAAGTATCTTTAAAGTGACGGGGTTATATCATTTGACCTTTCCTGGGGCATTTTGACCCCGCATACCCAAAATCAAGAGCGACACAAATGGCATGTAAACTACATTATTATACTATTTTAAATCAAACGTAGCTAGGAACACCAGCATTGTGTTGCTACACTGTTGTGTATGATAGTTACACTGTGGGAACACCAACATTGTGTTGCTACACTGTTGTGTATGATAGTTACACTGTGGGAACACCAGCATTGTGTTGCTACACTGTTGTGTATGATAGTTACACTGTGGAACACCACATTGTGTTGCTACACTGTTGTGTATGATAGTTACACTGTGGGAACACCACATTGTGTTGCTACACTGTTGTGTATGATAGTTACACTGTGGGAACACCAACATGTGTTGCTACACTGTTGTGTATGATAGTTACACTGTGGAACACCAACATTGTGTTGCTACACTGTTGTGTATGATAGTTACACTGTGGAACACCAGGGCACTTGTGTTGATATCACTGTTGTGTATGATAGTTACACTGTGGGAACACCAACAGTGTGTTGCTACACTGTTGTGTATGATAGTTACACTGTGGGAACACCAGCATTGTGTTGCTACACTGTTGTGTATGATAGTTACACTGTGGGAACACCAACAGTGTGTTGCTACACTGTTGTGTATGATAGTTACACTGTGGGAACACCAGCATTGTGTTGCTACACTGTTGTGTATGATAGTTACACTGTGTGAACACCAACATTGTGTTGCTACACTGTTGTGTATGATAGTTACACTGTGGGAACACCAGCATTGTGTTGCTACACTGTTGTGTATGATAGTTACACTGTGGGAACACCAACAGTGTGTTGCTACACTGTTGTGTATGATAGTTACACTGTGGGAACACCAACAGTGTGTTGCTACACTGTTGTGTATGATAGTTACACTGTGGGAACACCGACAGACTTAAACACAAGAAAAGTGTTGATGTTGCTGACACATATGGTCTAGACTGTCACGTTTGACTTTCTTTAAGAACACAGGAAACATGTTGACGTTGCTGACACTAACATGCTTTATAGCAGTGGTTCTTAACCTTTTTCGTCCTATGACCCCACGAGACTTCAGGGTATTACCGTGACCCCTATAATAAATTTTGAAATGGTGAACCTTGTGAAAAGGTAAGACCATGGTTTATTGAAATGCCACCGAACAAAAACCTTGAAAAATTCCACATAGCCTCTACAAATGCCAGAACATTACAAATTCCACAGAACTATTGAACATCATACAAAACCTACTTCTCATTCAGTCAGTGGGAGGGTTGAAATTGTGAATGAGAAGTTTATCAAAGCGTGGAGCAGTGGTGGACAGGCAACACCTCACGTCAGCATCGATCACAAGCCTACTGTGTGCCTTCATTTTCAGAGTTACCATTGCTGAGAATCCAACCTCGCAGCGATAGGTTGACGGACTGGATCAGCATGTTCAGTGCAGCATAGAAGAATGGGACAGTCGCCCGGCACTTTTGCCCAAAACGTCGGAAGCTCTTTTTCAGTAAAGTCGACTTTCAGCTGAGAATCTTCACGAATTTGAAGAAATTCTACCTTAGCAGCAACATGAGTGTCACTGATGGCACTGTCCTTGACTGAAAAGTGTCTGTAGATCCAGGCATCAGTACAGTGGTCGTCCAGTCCTGGAAAGTAACTTTCGATGGCGTCATTCACTGCCAAAAAGATGAGCTGAGATCTCCTCACGGAAACTGCATTAAGCATCTGGCATAGAATCCAAGAGAGTCGTCACCTGAGTGAAGAAACTTGTGTCACCGTCCTCAACTCTTTTCTGGTAAAGTTGAATCTTGTACTTGAACACTGCCACTTGTCACGAGGTGTGTGCACCATTGTAAGGTTTCTTTGGAGTGAAATATTCAGGGAATTCACTTCAGAGAAGAGATGTGCCAAGTAGACAACCTTTGTTACAAAACAGTCATCCAGCATCTTTTTCATAAAGAAGATTCTTCTTCGCCGTACGACCTCGTTCCAACATCAATGTTATTTCCTCTCGAAGTTGTAGCACGTGATTTAGAATCTTATCACGTGAGAGCCAACGTACCTCTGTGTGAAATAGGAGAACAGAGAAGTCGGCATCCATTTCTTCACAAAACACTTTAAAAATCCTTGAAGTCGTTGCGCTCCCTCGGATATGGTTCACAATATTTACAAGGCCTGTGAGTACTTCTTGATGTCCAGGTGGGAGAGTCTTCATCGCCAAAGCATGCCGATGAATCATACAGTGAGTGAAGGAGACATGCCGAGCGACGTTCTTCACGAAGGCTTTGAAGCCGGATTTGCAACCGGTTATAGAAGGAGTCCCACTCAGCTGTAGCGCTGTCACAACTTCACCACTGGGACTACTCACACACTAAATGTCATACTATCAGCCAACAACCTTCCCCCACTTCAGATCCCCCCACTATCCAGCTTCAAGCACCCACTAAATTATCCCAACCCCCGTCATTCCCTCCCCCCTCCAGGCCTATCAAACCCCACACTTACCCCACAGAACAACACCACAATCCCACCCTCAACCACAGCCACCTCCACCTCACAGCCTGCCCAAGCCTCCAACACCCCACTTCGCCCCCCACACTCTTTACCACTTCCCCTCTACCTCCAAGACCCCCGCCCCACAACATTCCGACACACCCAGACCCACAAACACCCACAGAAGGAAACCCCTACACCCAAAATCATTCCCTACAATGGAAAGACAGCTTAGGGAACAGGAACAAAGATCTGCATTTCGCTCCCTACCCAAGAAACGACCCAGAGACCACATTATCAAATACCAATTCGATGGGATGACCTATATGGGCCCCCGATCTAATTGCCTCACAAACATTAACACTGCTGTACCCAACCTAACACCCACAACTAGCTCCAACACTGCTATCCGCTCTACCTCCCTCACAAACATTAACACTGCTGTACTCAACCTAACACACACAACTAGCTCCAACACTGCTATCCGCTCTACCTCCCTCACAAACATTAACACTGCTGTACTCAACCTAACACCCACAACTAGCTCCAACACTGCTATCCGCTCTACCTCACTCACAAACATTAACACTGCTGTACTCAACCTAACACCCACAACTAGCTCCAACACTGCTATCCGCTCTACCTCCCTCACAAACATTAAAACACGACTTCCTACCACTGACATTCACACACCAACACTGCCTAGCCATTAAATTACACACACACATAGGTCCATTTATCTTCTTCACCACATATGCAAGACCCAACACAGCTCTTAACATACATGATCTCACCACAGTCTTCAACCACACAAACACCCCAACCTACCTCTTAGCAGACATGAATGCAAGACACTACATTTAACCATAACTCCAATAACCCAATAGGCACACAACTACACGACTTCATAAATCAAAAACATCTGCTACACCTGGGACCATTCTTCAATACCTTCTATGGACATCAGGGACAGGGCAGACCAGACATCATCATCGCTAACAGAGCCAGCTCTTTCTTCCAACACCACATCGCACCAGGACCAATCATTGGCTCTGATCACATCCCAATCATCTTACACATCTCAACAAACCCAATACTCATTCCTGTCACACCTACATTCGCCTTCAAGAGAGCCAACTGGGAAGTTTTTCAACAATACATAGACAATGTCGACCTCACCCATGACTACAACAATAAACCAATATCTGACAGATACTCAACTCAACATCATACAGGAAACAATCACAGCTGCAACAATCACAGCTGCAACAATCACAGCTGCAACAATCACAGCTGCATCACAGCTGCATCACAGCTGCAACAATCACAGCCGCAACAAAATCGCTAACAGACCAGTTCTCCCAAAACCACATGCACAACAATCATGGCTCTGCAATCCAATCATCTATCACATCTCAACAACCAATACCATTGCTGTCAACTACATCCTTCAAGAGGCCAACTGGAATTCAACAATACATAGACAATCAATCACATGACTCAACATAACCAATATCTACAGAACTCAACCAACATCACAGGAAACAATCACAGCTGCAACAATCACAGCTGCAACAATCACAGCTGCAACAATCACAGCTGCATCACAGCTGCATCACAGCTGCAACAATCACAGCCGCAACAATCACAGCCGCAACAATCACAGCCGCAACAATCACAGCCGCAACAATCACAGCCGCAACAATCACAGCCGCAACAATCACAGCCGCAACAATCACAGCCGCAACAATCACAGCCGCAACAATCACAGCCGCAACAATCACAGCCGCAACAATCACAGCCGCAGCAATCACAGCCGCAACAATCACAGCTGTTCCCAAAAAAATCACACACGATACTCCTTTAAGCCTTCTATCAGAACCAAAAGACTACTCATATGTTACCAGAACCGCTTCCTCCAAAACACTCACAGATTCACTCAAATCAGACAAAATCTCACATACCTCCAAAACAACATACTACGCAGCCTCGAACTAGACCACAGCACACACTGGGACCAACTAATACACAAGACAGAAGAACAAAGAATAAAAGACCCCAAAGACTTCTGGACTTTCATTAGGAAAGTACGAGGCACCATCACTAGCAGCAAATTCAAACACCTCACCCACAACAACGCACACATTACTGACCCACAGACAGCAACCAACACCTTTAAACTCATATGGGAGAACATCTTTCACCCTCACCCCCCCACACCCGAATGCCATGCTACACACACAGCAAGTTGATCACTGGAACCGTGACAACCTACAACACCTGACAGGATTATCCAACTTGACAACCTCACCTTCACTCAAGAGCTGGATACCCTTCTCACCAACGATGACATAAAACAACTCCTAAAAACACTCCCTCCAAAAGCCCCTGGAGCCTCTGGCTTAAACCATTTCATACTCAAACACCTATCTAACTCAATCATCACAGCTTACACAAACCTTCTCAATGCTTCCTTAGCTTCAGGGTCTTATCCCCCCCCTCTTCAAAGCAGCTACAGCAATCCTCATCCCAAAACCTGGGAAAGACCACACAGACCCCAAAAACTACCGTCCCATTAGTCTACTTGAAGTCCTTGGCAAACTCTACGAAAGACTCATCAACCAAAGACTTAGGAGACACCTTGAACACAACTCCCTCCTTTCTGAAGGACAATTTGGCTTCTGATCCAGACGATCCACCCAAGATGCCTTAAACATCATACTGAATTACATTTACATCAACACACAGCAAAGAAAAAAGACAGCCTAAGTAGCAAAAGATGTAGAAAAAGCCTTCGACACAGTATGGCACAATGGCCTTAAGCAAAAACTTTGCACTAACTTCAACTTCCCTTCAAACATCAAAAAATTACTGTGCAATTTCTTAGACGACAGAACAATGAGAATCAGATTCCAAGGCTGCCATTCAGATTACTTCCCACTACATGCAGGAGCCCCACAAGGATCTGTCATCTCCCCCACACTGTACATACTCTACACCAATGACATTCCTACACCAATACATGAAGACTCCATAACACTTGCATATGCAGATGACATTACCCAACTTATCACTCACCGCTATATAAATCACCTAGCAAGCAGAACACAAGACGAAGTAGACAAAATATACTGGGAACAAAATTGGAGAATCAAAACAAATGCCACAAAATCTAACATAATCTACTTTAACTACAGAAGGAGAGACCCTCCGCCAAGGATATAAATTAAAACATCAGAAACCCGCACATACCTTCCTCGGACACTTAAAACCTCAGTTCTAGGAGTAACCCTTGACCACAGACTTAGACTTCACTTACACATTGTAACTAAACATGCAATAGCTGCAAAAGCCCTCCAAGGGTTATACAAACTAAAACGTGCCTCCCCTCGCACCAAGCTTCACCTCTATGAAACCCTCATTAGACCACTCCTAACCTACTGCCCTCTAGCCCTCTCCTTAGCTGCAAACACCAATAAGCTCAAGCTACAGCGCATCCAGAACAAAGCTCTGCGATGGGTGTCTAATACCAGGTGGGATGACTTTCTTACAAGTGAATCCCTTCACATCCAGGCGAACATTCCGGCCTTAAATGTGTACTGGAAGACACTCAGCGACAAACAAATAGACTTGAGACTAGACATGACCATTGGACCACTTACTTAGACGACATAATCCGTAGACCCAACAACATACATAACTTATTCTACTCAATCCTAGATCCTGCTCCAAACCCCCTATTCACTAATAACAGCCCACAGTAACAGCTAGCATAGCTGCATCCCTGTCTTCACAGGGGTGGACCTTTGAAGATGTCCTTTTTAACTTTTATTTCAATTTGTTTTAACATCTAAAAGTGAGTAGCCCTTGTGCCTTGCAGTGTTGTTGTTTGTGCCAGCCCTGTACCACAGAACTCCCATGCCGTGTCCAAGTCGATAAAGCTGCAAAATCCTGAATCACTATCTACCTAGCTACTGGGTTAAGCCCTGGTACTATCTCTCCTACTAATTATTCTTCCTCTCACCCAACTATTCTTACACTATACCCACTTCCCCACTTCACCCGGAAGGGTCTTACCTACACTTTGTTCTGTTCTGAAGGAGTCCCATCTGTACACACTCCGACAAGTGCTTCCCAGCCTAGCTCGTGTTTAAGGAGACAGGCATCAAGTGGTTGTGGCCAATGGTTCAGAGAACAAGTACTCCTTCATAACTTCCCTGTCAAGGTAACCAACATAAACAAGAAGTTGGGAACATGAAGCAACATCCATTGACTCGTCCAGTTGCAATACACTGTACTACTCCTCACAGCAGCCACTACCTGCAATACTCCTCACAGCAGCCACTACCTGCAATACTCCTCACAGCAGCCACTACCTGCAATACTCCTCACAGCAGCCACTACCTGCAATACTCCTCACAGCAGCCACTACCTGCAATACTCCTCCAGCAGCCACTACCTGCAATACTCCTCACAGCAGCCACTACCTGCAATACTCCTCACAGCAGCCACTACCTGCAATACTCCTCACAGCAGCCACTACCTGCAATACTCCTCACAGCAGCCACTACCTGCAATACTCCTCACAGCAGCCACTACCTGCAATACTCCTCACAGCAGCCACTACCTGCAATACTCCTCACAGCAGCCACTACCTGCAATACTCCTCACAGCAGCCACTACCTGCAATACACTGTACTACTCCTCACAGCAGCCACTACCTGCAATACACTGGACTACTCCTCACAGCAGCCACTACCTGCAATACACTGGACTACTCCTCACAGCAGCCACTACCTGCAATACAATGGACTACTCCTCACAGCAGCCACTACCTGCAATACACTGGACTACTCACAGCAGCCACTACCTGCAATACACTGGACTACTCCTCACAGCAGCCACTACCTGCAATACAATGGACTACTCCTCACAGCAGCCACTACCTGCAATACACTGGACTACTCCTCACAACAGCCACTACCTGCAATACACTGGACTACTCCTCACAGCAGCCACTACCTGCAATATACTGGACTACTCCACACAGCAGCCACTACCTGCAATATACTGGACTACTCCTCACAGCAGCCACTACCTGCAATACACTGGACTACTCCTCACAGCAGCCACTACCTGCAATATACTGGACTACTCCCACAGCAGCCACTACCTGCAATAACTGGACTACTCCTCACAGCAGCCACTACCTGCAATATACTGGACTACTCCTCACAGCAGCCACTACCTGAAATACACTGGACTACTCCTCACAACAGCCACTACCTGCAATATACTGGACTACTCCCCACAGCAGCCACTACCTGCAATATACTGGACTACTCCTCACAGCAGCCACTACCTGAAATACACTGGACTACTCCTCCAGCAGCCACTACCTGCAATATACTGGACTACTCCCCACAGCAGCCACTACCTGCAATATACTGGACTACTCCTCACAGCAGCCACTACCTGCAATATACTGGACTACTCCTCACAGCAGCCACTACCTGCAATACACTGGACTACTCCTCACAGCAGCCACTACCTGCAATATACTGGACTACTCCCCACAGCAGCCACTACCTGCAATATACTGGACTACTCCTCACAGCAGCCACTACCTGCAATACACTGGACTACTCCTCACAGCAGCCACTACCTGCACGAGAATATCCTCTCATGTCCGAGATCCCACTTCTGACTGTATTATTTGAAAGGGAAATTGCCCTCAACTTGTTTGCTGGTGTTCTCCAAGACCCACCTTCGTTGCTCCCAGAATGCAAGGCTTAATCAGGTCTTCACCAATGGTATGAGTCTTCTTGGTCTGCACAATTTTTAGAACAATTCTATATGAAGCCTCCAACACTGCTTCATTCTGACGAGCGAAGTGACCACAGGAATCGATACGACTGGTCTTCAGAGAAGATTCTTTTCGCTTGAAAAAGTCTAAGATTTTGTCCACCAGATGGCTGTGACAAGACTCAAAATAAAAATAAATTATATTCTCCCGAACTCTTTGTCACCCCCCGAGAAACCCCAAACGGCCCCCCAGGGGGTCACGACCCCCAGGATAAGAACCGGTGCTTTAGAGACTATCACGTCTGACAGTCTTAAAGAACATAGGAGAAGTTTTAACGTTGCTGATACTAATAACAGTTTTGACTGTCATGTCTGACAGTCTTAAAATAACATAAGAAAAGTGTACTGTCATGTCAGAGACCACAACCATCCCATGGGGTAGTGATCACAACCATCCCATGGGGTAGTAACCACAACCATCCTATGGGGTAGTGACCACAACCATCCCATGGGGTAGTGATCACAACCATCCTATGGGGTAGTAACCACAACCATCCCATGGGGTAGTTATCACAACCATCCCATGGGGTAGTGATCACAACCATCCCATGGGGTAGTGATCACAACCATCACATGGGGTAGTAACCACAACCATCCTATGGGGTAGTGACCACAACCATCCCATGGGATAGTGATCACAACCATCCCATGGGGTAGTAACCACAACCATCCCATGGGGTAGTTATCACAACCATCCCATGGGGTAGTGATCACAACCATCCCATGGGGTAGCGATCACAACCATCCCATGGGGTAGTAACCACAACCATCCCATGGGGTAGTGATCACAACCATCCCATGGGGTAGTGACCACAACTATCCCATGGGGTAGTGATCACAACCATCCCATGGGGTAGTAACCACAACCATCCTATGGGGTAGTGACCACAACCATCCCATGGGGTAGTGATCACAACCATCCCATGGGGTAGTGACCACAACCATCCCATGGGGTAGTTATCACAACCATCCCATGGGGTAGTGATCACAACCATCCCATGGGGTAGTGATCACAACCATCCCATGGGGTAGTAACCACAACCATCCCATGGGGTAGTGATCACAACCATCCCATGGGGTAGTGACCACAACCATCCCATGGGGTAGTGATCACAACCATCCCATGGGGTAGTGACCACAACCATCCCATGGTGTAGTGACCACAACCATCCCATGGTGTAGTGATCACAACCATCCCATGGTGTAGTGACCACAACCATCCCATGGGGTAGTGACCACAACCATCCCATGGTGTAGTGATCACAACCATCCCATGGGGTAGTGACCACAACCATCCCATGGGGTAGTGATCACAACCATCCCATGGGGTAGTGATCACAACCATCCCATGGGGTAGTGACCACAACCATCCCATGGGGTAGTGATCACAACCATCCCATGGGGTAGTGACACAACCATCCCATGGGGTAGTGATCACAACCATCCCATGGGGTAGTGATCACAACCATCCCATGGGGTAGTGACCACAACCATCCCATGGGGTAGTGACCACAACCATCCCATGGGGTAGTGATCACAACCATCCCATGGGGTAGTGATCACAACCATCACATGGGGTAGTGATCACAACCATCCCATGGGGTAGTAACCACAACCATCCCATGGGGTAGTGATCACAACCATCACATGGGGTAGTGATCACAACCATCACATGGTGTAGTGACCACAACCATCCCATGGGGTAGTGACCACAACCATCCCATGGGGTAGTGATCACAACCATCCCATGGGGTAGTGACCACAACCATCCTATGGGGTAGTGATCACAACCATCACATGGGGTAGTGACCACAACCATCCCATGGGGTTGTGACCACAACCATCCTATGGGGTAGTGATCACAACCATCACATGGGGTAGTGACCACAACCATCCCATGGGGTAGTGATCACAACCATCCCATGGGGTAGTGATCACAACCATCACATGGGGTAGTGATCACAACCATCACATGGTGTAGTGACCACAACCATCACATGGGGTAGTGACCACAACCATCCTATGGGGTAGTGATCACAACCATCACATGGGGTAGTGACCACAACCATCCCATGGGGTTGTGACCACAACCATCCTATGGGGTAGTGATCACAACCATCACATGGGGTAGTGACCACAACCATCCCATGGGGTAGTGATCACAACCATCCCATGGGGTAGTGATCACAACCATCCCATGGGGTAGTGATCACAACCATCACATGGGGTAGTGACCACAACCATCCTATGGGGTAGTGATCACAACCATCACATGGGGTAGTGACCACAACCATCCCATGGGGTTGTGACCACAACCATCCTATGGGGTAGTGATCACAACCATCACATGGGGTAGTGACCACAACCATCCCATGGGGTAGTGATCACAACCATCCCATGGGGTAGTGATCACAACCATCCCATGGGGTAGTGATCACAACCATCACATGGGGTAGTGACCACAACCATCACATGGGGTAGTGACCACAACCATCACATGGGGTAGTGATCACAACCATCACATGGGGTAGTGATCACAACCATCACATGGGGTAGTGATCACAACCATCACATAGGGTAGTGACCACAACCATCCCATGGGGTAGTGATCAAACCATCACATGTAGTGATCACAACCATCACATGGGGTAGTGACCACAACCATCACATGGGGTAGTGATCACAACCATCACATGGGGTAGTGACCACAACCATCACATGGGGTAGTGACCACAACCATCCCATGGGGTAGTGATCACAGTCTCAGCATTGTTGATAGATAGTAGAACAGACAGATAGATAATAGAGCAGATTGGATAGATAGATAGAAAAGAAGATAGATAGATAGAGCGAGAGAGAGAGAGAGAGAGAGAGAGAGAGAGAGAGAGAGAGAGAGAGAGAGAGAGAGAGAGAGTGAGAGAGAACAGAGAATAGAGGAAACAGAGGCAAACGGTAGTAAAAAAAATCTGTAACTGGAGTAGGGCGAGGTGATTGGCTCGACTCTCATGACGTCAGAGATTATCAGGCCTCTGACTGGCAGAGAAAACAGGATACAGTGACGTCATGGTTTCCTTTGATGACGTCATTCTGAACTCAGCGGCGATGGTTCATATTGTATCCAATGGTACAGTGGTACACCAATACTGTACCCTATGGTACAGTGGTACACCAATACTGTACCCTATGGTACAGTGGTACAAAAACACTGTACCCTATGATACAGTGAAACACCGATACTGTACCCAATGGTACAGTGGTACACCAATACTGTACCCAATGGCACAGTGGTACACCAATACTGTACCTTATGGTACAGTGGTACACCAATACTGTACCCTATTGTACAGTGGTACACCAATACTGTACCTAATTGTACAGTGGTAGACCAATACTGTACCCTATGGTACAGTGGTACAAAAATACTGTACCCTATGATACAGTGAAACACCGATACTGTACCCAATGGTACAGTGGTACACTAATACTGTACCCAATGGCACAGTGGTACACCAATACTGTACCTTATGGTACAGTGGTACACCAATACTGTACTCTATTGTACAGTGGTACACCAATACTGTACCTAATGGTACAGTGGTACACCAATACTGTACCCAATGGTACAGTGGTACACCAATACTATACCCACCCTATGGTACAGTAGTACACCAAACTGTACATTATGGTACAGTGGTACACCAAACTGGACCTTATGGTACAGTGGTACTGGAATAATGTACCCTAGGGTACATCAATACTGTACCCTATGGTATAGCGGTACATCAATACTGTACCCTATGGTATAGTGGTACACCAATACTGTACCCAATGGTAGTGGTACACCAATACTGTACCCAATGGTACAGTGGTACACCAATATTGTACCCTATGGTACAGTGGTACACCAAACTGTACCTTATGGTAGTGGTACAGGAATAATGTACCCTATGGTACATCAATACTGTACCCTATGGTACAGTAGTACATGAATACTGTACCCAATGGTACAGGAAAACTGTACCCTATGGTACAGTGGAACATTTCTCCACCTTGCTTGTCCCACTATCTTACCAAGATAATAGAAGATAATAAAAATCACTAAGATAATCTTTACTGATTAACTCTATCAGTGTTAAGATAGTATCTTTAATAAATCTACCAGTGTTAAATACAGTATCTTTAATAAATCTACCAGTGTTAAAGACAGTATCTTTAATAAATCAACCAGTGTTAAAGACAGTATCTTTAATAAATCAATCAGTGTTAAAATAGTATCTTTAATAAATCTACCAGTGTTAAAGACAGTATCTTTAATAAATCAACCAGTGTTAAAGACAGTATCTTTAATAAATCAACCAGCGTTAAAGACAGTATCTTTAATAAATCTACCAGTGTTAAAGACAGTATCTTTAATAAATCAACCAGTGTTAAAGACAGTATCTTTAATAAATCAACCAGCGTTAAAGACAGTATCTTTAATAAATCTAAAAGTGTTAAAGACAGTATCTTTAATAAATCAACCAGTGTTAAAGACAGTATCTTTAATAAATCAACCAGTGTTAAAATAGTATCTTTAATAAATCTACCAGTGTTAAAGACAGTATCTTTAATAAATCGACCAGTGTTAAAGACAGTATCTTTAATAAATCTACCAGTGTTAAAGACAGTATCTTTAATAAATCAACCAGTGTTAAGATCAGTATCTTTAATAAATCAACCAGTGTTAAAATAGTATCTTTAATAAATCTACCAGTGTTAAAGACAGTATCTTTAATAAATCAACCAGCGTTAAAGACAGTATCTTTAATAAATCTAAAAGTGTTAAAGACAGTATCTTTAATAAATCAACCAGTGTTAAAGACAGTATCTTTAATAAATCAACCAGTGATAAAATAGTATCTTTAATAAATCTACCATTGTTAAAGACAGTATCTTTAATAAATCTACCAATGTTAAGATAGTATCTTTAATAAATCTACCAGTGTTAAGATAGTATCTTTATTGAGGAAATCTACAGAGGACTCGATACTACAACATATTACTAAACACCTGCGTGACCAACACACCTGTACAACACCTGCGTGACCAACACACCTGTACAACACCTGCGTGACCAACACACCTGTACAACACCTGCGTGACCAACACACCTGTACAACACCTGCGTGACCAACACACCTGTACAACACCTGCGTGACCAACACACCTGTACAACACCTGCGTGACCAACACACCTGTACAACACCTGCGTGACCAACACACCTGTACAACACCTGCGTGACCAACACCTGTACAACACCTGCGTGACCAACACACCTGTACAGCACCTGCGTGACCAACACACCTGTACAACACCTGCGTGACCAACACACCTGTACAACACCTGCGTGACCAACACACCTGTACAACACCTGCGTGACCAACACACCTGTACAACACCTGCGTGACCAAAACACCTGCACAACACCTGCGTGACCAACACACCTGTACAACACCTGCGTTTCCAACACACCTGTACAACACCTGCGTGACCAACACACCTGTACACCTGCGTGACCAACACACCTGTACAACACCTGCGTGACCAACATACATGTACAACACCTGTGTGACCAACACACTTGTACAACACCTGCGTGACCAACACACCTGTACAACACCTGCGTGACCAACACACCTGTACAACACCGGCGTGACCAACACACCTGTACAACACCTGAGTGACCAACACACCTGTACAACACCTGTGTGACCAACACACCTGTACAACACCTGCGTGACAAACACACCTGTATAACACCTACACAACACCTGTATAACACCTACACAACACCTGTATAACACCTACACAACACCTGTATAACACCTATACAACACCTGTATAATACCTGTACAAACACGTCAAGGATCTTGTGGAACACCTGTACAACACCATACACTATTATCATTATTATTTATTTTTTATTATTATTGTTATTGTTGTTGTTGTTTTCTTCTTCATTATTATTATTATATTATTATTTATATATTTAAAAGGGGTCACTGAAAGCCTTGAAATTGAAAGTAAAACTTAATTACTTTTCCATATAATAAAAATACTTAAAGTTATGGTAGTGAGGTGACTGGTGTGGGTTATGGTAGTGAGGTGACTGGTGTGGGTTATTTTAGTGACGTCATTGGTGTGGGTTGTGGTAGTGACGTCACTGATGTGGGTTATGGTAGTGAGGTGACTGGTGTGGGTTGTGGTAGTGACGTCACTGGTGTGGGTTGTGGTAGTGAGGTGACTGGTGTGGGTTGTGTGAGTGAGGTGACTGGTGTGGGTTGTGGGAGTGACGTCATTGGTGTGGGTTGTGGTAGTGAGGTGACTGATGTGGGTTGTGGGAGTGAGGTGACTGGTGTGGGTTGGGAGTGACGTCACTGGTGTGGGTTGTGTTAGTGAGGTGACTGGTGTGGGTTGTGGAGTGACGTCACTGGTGTGGGTTGTGGTAGTGAGGTGACTGGTGTGGGTTGTGGGAGTAAGGTGACTGGTGTGGTTGTGGGAGGACGTCACTGGTGTGGGTTGTGGTAGTGAGGTGACTGATGTGGGTTGTGGGAGTGAGGTGACTGGTGTGGGTTGTGGAGTGACGTCACTGGTGTGGGTTGGTAGTGAGGGACTGGTATGGGTTGAGGTAGTGACGTCACTGGTGTGGGTTGTGGAGTGAGGTGACTGGTGGGTTGAGGAGTGACGTCACTGGTGTGGTTGTGGTAGTGAGGTGACTGGTGTGGGTTGGGAGTGACGTCACTGGTGTGGGTTGTGGTAGTGAGGTGACTGGTGTGGGTTGTGGGATGACGTCACTGGTGTGGGTTGTGGTAGTGAGGTGACTGGTATGGGCTGAGGAGTGACGTCACTGGTGTGGGTTGTGGTAGTGAGGTGACTGGTGTGGGTTGGGGAGTGACGTCACTGGTGTGGGCTGTGGTAGGAGGTACTGGTGGGTGGGGAGTGACGTCACTGGTGTGGGTTGTGGTAGTGAGGTGACTGTGTGGCTGGGGAGTGAGGTGACTGGTGTGGGTTGTGGGAGTGACGTCACTGGTGTAGGTTGTGGTAGTGAGTGACTGATGTGGGTTGTGGGAGTGAGGTGACTGGTGTGGGTTGTGGGAGTGACGTCACTGGTGTGGGTTGTGGTAGGAGGTGACTGATGTGGGTTGTGGGAGTGAGATGACTGGTGTGGGTTGTGGGAGTGACGTCACTGGTGTGGGTTGTGGTAGTGAGGTGACTGGTATGGGTTGTGGGAGTGAGGTGACTGGTGGGTTGTGGGAGTGAGGTGACTGGTGTGGGTTGTGGAGTGACGTCACTGGTGTGGGTTGTGAGTGAGGTGACTGTGTGGTTGGGGAG
>WNWK01004670.1:51439-135246 GCA_009830355.1 Cherax destructor
ATTCATGTTTCTTTTTTTGACTAGTGTCCCTACTATTTCAGAATTTGGGCCCTCCTTAGCCCCCTTTATTCTGTCCCTTCGCCTGTAGGGGGACGCCTCTCTTTTCTAGTTTGCATCTTCCTCCTTTTCCTTGGAATTTCCGAAAAACCCCCGTACCACAGAGTTAATTTGTTCAAGACAAAATTTGGGGAAACCGTGATGTAGGCATCTTCCCAGTTTATATCATTTGGGACTTGGTTTCGGCCCCACCTTTTTTTTTTGTTTTGAAGTTAATTTGGAGAAAGCCCCCCCGGCTGATAATTTTTGTTGATCGGGGGCTCCCCCATGCATGTCTGGACCTCTATTATTTGTGATCTGAGTATATTTTTTTGATATAAACATTTCGTATCAGATCATCATTTTTGGGTGAAATGAGGCCAGCGTATTCTCTAATCTTGTGGGCTCTACTATTTGCTGGTTTAATGAACTTTGAAAATTTAAAGTTGCATGGGAATTTTCATCTAAACTCCCCCTGGTGTTATTTCCTCCCAAATTGTTTCAATTGTTGGGGGGTTCCTAATTCAAAGTTTTTAGTTATTTCTATAATGTCTAAATAAATATTTTTAAACTAAATGGGGGTCATTAAGAACCTTTCAAATAAGCATCTCGGGGTCAACAGTAAGGGGAAAACGTAAAGGGGGTAAACCCGGGGTAAAGGGGTCAACCCCGGGGGGTTGGGGGTCCCCCCTTCCTTTTCACCCACGTAAAGAAAGTTTACATGAACCCGAGGGAACACCTGGCTTCATAGTTTCCATGGATACCCTGGCTTAAAGATAACTGAAAAAACAATTAATATTTAATTGAAAAATATGAAAAAATCCCGGCTTGGTTTTTTTTTGGGGCCCCAAAATAACCCACATGGGTCTTTTTCGTTATTTTTCCTCAATCTCATATCCTTCCTCTCCCCCACTTCTCTTTCACTATCCAAATCTCCCTTTCACTCACATGGGTCTTACCTGGGATATCCCGGTCTGAACCTGGCCGCGGGGCGTTGACCCCGAACCCCCTCCAGGTAAGTCTCCATGCTGGTGAGGGTTCCCCGCCTCCGTACCTACCTTGGAAGTTGATGGTAACATAAGGGTCACTCTTGCCCAATGTCTCCAGGTTCTGAAGGCTGGAGGCGCTCACCACCTTGATCTCCAGAGACATAGTGGTGGTGCTGGTGAGCTGTCGGACAGATAAACATGTGTCTTAATAACCTCGGTAAGCATGGGAGAAGCCACTGATTCACACTGCATTTATTCATCTAGTCAAGCTCATAAAGAAGACGTAAATACACCTTTTGGCTTCAGATAAGTCGCCACTTCTCTCTATTCCTAACGAGCAAGTAAGTTTATCTAGGTAAGGTAATATAAGTATAATTATCATACATAATAACTGACTCTTCTGGTTATCCTAAGTAATTTAAACTATGTATGACAATTGTACTTGTGACTAAATGAACTTACTTAACACATGTCACAATACCATGATTGAAACAGTTCACAAATAAACTACACATTAAACACTTTCTCTATCCCTATGGAGCACATAATTGTGTTCTTCTGAAAGAACAAGTCACAATACTATAGCTGCAAGAATTCACAAATAACTACACGAGAGGAAAACTTTAGACTAGGTTTCAATCCGTTCCAGATAACAAAAGGGCTTCGTAGTAAATAAAAAAAGGGATACTCAAAAATGATTCTTTAGACAGTTGTAGATGAATTAAAAGAGCATGTAGTAAGTGCTACAAAATTGGAAACATAATATAAATACATCATTATCAGTCCTTCCCCAAAGTGTGAGATATATGAGAAAAAGTTACCACTAACTTAATAAAACTACTAGCTTAGTATGTTCGTCAGATATACCACCTATATACCTCACCAACAGGGTTACTATATACATCTGATATACCACCATATATACCTCACCAACAGGGTTACTATATACATCTGATATACCATCATGCATACCTGGAGACGCTGAGATAAGCACGCCACAGTGTAGAGTTGAGTAATTACGTTAATTTACGCATCCGTGATTGTATCTCAAGGCTGCTATTTTTATGCTTTCACTGTGATTGTGTAGGAGTGTATCCGCTCCTCTCTCTCTCTCAGGACTTTGATACAAATCACTGAACTCTCAACAAAATATTCAAACATTAAAATAGAAAGTTTGGTTAAGTACTGTACAAGTGAAAGGTTTAAAACCTTGGAGTGTCCATTATCAACATTCTCGAAACAACCACCAGCCACAATACCACCACTAACAACACCTTAGATACTAGGTTTCACAGCAGGAACTGCCATTGTGAAACATCCATAAACTATGGTGCAGTACTGTGTGTGTATCGATAAAGCTCCACAGAGAGCGAAACATGACTTGATAAAGCTCTAACAGCAAAATATGTGATAAAGCTCTATCCAGTGAAACATAACGTGATAAAGCTCTACACAGAACGAAACGTTCTCAATAAAAGCCCTTTCAACTTTCATCTTAGGAAGGTAACTGCAGTTCTCTTGAAAAGGAATTCAAGGGAGAAAAAAATTTGCAGCTCTTGGAAGATTTAATTCCCAAGGATAGTAACTGAGCCTGCTGGAAGATTTAATTCCCAAGAGATTCTGGCTCTCGGGAAAGTTTAATTCCCGAGATGTCTGATTTGGGGAAGTTTTAATTTAAAGGAGGTTGCACCTGTGGAAGATTGTAATTTCCCCAAAGAGATAACTGCAGCTCTGCGGGAAGTTTTAAATTTCCCCAAGAGAAGAAACCCAGCCTGCTGGAAGATTTAATTCCCAAGAAGTAACTGGCTCTTTGGAAATTTAATTCAAGGGGAGTAATGCAGCTCTGCTGGAAGTTTAAAACCCAAAAGGGGGTAACTGCAGCTCTGCGGGGAAGATTGTAATTCCCAAAGAGTAACTGGCTCTGCTGGGGTTGAAATTTCCCCAAAGAGGTAACTGAGCTCTGCTGGAAGTTTAAATTTCCCCAGAGAGGTAACTGCAGCTCCTGGAAGTTTAAATTTCCCCAAAGAGAGGTAACTGCAGCTCTGCTGGAAGATTGAATTTCCCCAAAAGAGGATTGCAGCTCTGCGGGAAAGTTTAACCCAAAGGGAACGGCCTGCGGGAAAGTTTGTAATTCCCAAGAGGGGGTAACTGCAGCTCTGGAAGTTGTAATTCCCAAAAAGGGGTAACTGGCTCTGGAAGATGGAAATTTCCCCAAAGGGGTAACTGCAGCTCTGCTGGAAGATGGAAATTCCAAGAGGGGAAAACTCAGCCTGCGGGAAAGGGTTTCCCCAAGAGGGGTAACTGCAGCTCGCGGGAAGTGGTAATTCCCAGAGAGAGAAACCAGCTCTGCGGGAAAGATTAATTCCCCAAGAGGAGTAATCAGCTCTGCGGGAAAGATGGAAATTTCCCCAAGGGGGTAACTGCAGCTCTGCTGGAAGAGGGGTTTCCCAAAGGAGTAACGAGTTTGCGGGAAAGAGGGGAATTTCCCCAAGAGAAGAAACTGCAGCTCTGCTGGAAGTGGAAATTTCCCCAAGAGAAGTAACTGCAGCCTGCTGGAAGAGGGAAACCCAAAAGTAACTGGCTCTGCGGGAAGATGGAAATTTCCCCAAGAGGGGTAACTGCAGCTCTGCGGGAAGATGGAATTTCCCCAAGGGGAAGAAACTGCAGCTCTGCGGGGAAGATGGAAATTTCCCCAAAGAGGTAACTGCAGCTCTGCGGGAAAGATGGTTTTCCCCAAGAGAGTAACTGAGCTCTGCTGGAAAGGAAATTTCCCCAAAGGAAGTAACTGCAGCTCTGCGGGAAAAAAGGAATTCCCAAGCGTGCCTGCGCTCTGCTGGAAGATGGAAATTTCCCCAAACGATAGTAACTGCAGCCTGCGGGGAAGAGGAAATTTCCCCAAGGGATAGTAACTGCAGCCTGCGGAGATGGTACCCAAGAGATAGTAACTGCAGCTCGGGAAGAGGGTAATTCCCAAGGATGGAAACTGCAGCTCTGCTGGAAGATGAAATTTCCCCAAAGAGAGGGGCCTCGTCTGCGGGAAGATGGAAATTTCCCCAAGAGATAGAAACTGCAGCTCTGCGGGAAAGATGGTAATTCCCAAAGTAGTAACTCGCCTGCTGGAAGAAACCCAAGATAGTAACTGCAGCTTTTTGGGGAAGATGGTAATTCCCAAGAGATAGTAACTGCAGCTCCGGAAAGATGGAAATTCCCCAAAGAGATGCTGCAGCTCTCGGGAAGATGGTAATTCCCAAGAGATAGTAACTGCAGCTCTGCTGGAAGATGGAAATTTCCCCAAGAGATATAACTGCAGCTCTGCGGGAAAGATGGAAATTTCCCCAAGAGAATAATCAGCTCTGCGGAAAATGGAAATTTCCCCAAGAGATAGTAACCAGCTTCGGGAAAATGGTAACCCCAAAGAGATGTAACTGCACCTGCTGGAAGATGGAAATTTCCCCAAGGAAGTAATGCAGCTCTGCGGGAAGATGAACCCCAAAGAGATAGTAACTGCAGCCCCCAAAAGTTTAAAATTTCCCCAAGAGATAAATGCAGCTCTGCTGGGGATGGAAATTTCCCAAAAGAGATAGTAACTGCAGCTCTGCGGGAAGATGGTAATTCCCAAGAGATGCGCAGCTCTGCTGGAAAATGGAAATTTCCCAAATGATAGTAACTGCAGCCTTGGAAGGAAATTTAAGGGGCCCCGAGCTGTGAATTTTTTTGAAATGTCTTATTAACCTCCAGCTCAGGCGGGGGCTCTAAAATCCCCCCCGCTCAGGCACCTCTGGGCTCCACCAGGCTGACACTCCAAGTCTCCCAGCTCAGGCTGCCTCTGAAATCTCCCAGTCGGGGTGACACTACTGAAGTCCCCCAGCTCAGGCCCCCTCAAAGTCTCCCAGCTCGGGCCACCCTGAAGTCCCCCCGCTCAGGCTGACACTCTAAGTCCCCCAGCCCCAGGCTGCCTACTGAATCCCCCAGCTCGGGCCCTACTGGTCCCCCGCTCGGGTGCCTACTAAGTCCCCCAGCTCGGCTGACACTACTAAAGTCCCCCACCCAAAGGCGGCCTACTAAGTCTCCCAGCTCGGGCTGCCTCTGAAGTCCCCCAGCTCAGGCTGCCCTACTGAATCTCCCAGCTCAGGCACACTACAAGTCTCCCGCTCGGGCGCCTCAAGTCTCCCAGCTCAGGCGGCACTCTAAGTCCCCCAGCTCAGGCTGACACTCAAGTCTCCCGCTCAGGCTGCCCCACTAAGTCCCCCAGCTCAGGCTGACACTCTGAAGCCCCCAGCTCGGGTGCACTACAAAGCCCCAGCTCGGGTGCACTAAAAAATCCCCCAGCTCGGGCCCACACTACTAAAGTCCCCCAGCTCGGGCGCCACTAAAGTCTCCCAGCTCAGGCTGACACTACTAAACCCCCCCCAGCTCAGGCTGCATTTGGTCTCCCGCCAGGCCCCTACTGAAGCCCCCAGCTCAGGCTACACTACTGGTCCCCCGCTCAGGCACCACGGGGCTCCCAGCTCAGGCTGCACTCTAAAGTCCCCCGGCTCAGGGACACTCAAAGTCTCCCACCCAGGCTGACCCTGAAGCCCCCCAAAAGCCCCAGGGGGCCCTGAATTCCCCAGCCAGGCGCACTCCAAGTCTCCCAGCTCAGGCTGACACTACGGGGAATCCCCCAGCTCAGGCTGCACACAAGTCCCCCAGCTCAGGCTGCACTCAAGTCCCCCAGCTCAGGGCACACTGAAGTCCCCCAGCTCGGGGCTGACACTACTGAATCCCCCAGCTCAGGCGCACTACTGGTCCCCCAGCGGGGGCCCCACACTACTGAAGTCTCCCGCTCAGGCTGACCTACTGAAGTCCCCCGCTCAGGCTGACTTGGTCCCCCGCTCAGGCTGACACTCTAAAGTCCCCAGCTCAGGCTGACACTCTGAAGTCCCCCAGCTCAGGCTGACACTACTGAAGTCCCCCAGCTCAGGCTAAACACACTGAAGTCCCCCAGCTCAGGCTGACACTACAAGTCCCCCGCCCCAGGCTGACACTCTAAGTCTCCCAGCTCGGCACCACTAAAGCCCCCAGCTCAGGCTGACACTACAAGTCTCCCAGCCGGGCTGCCACTGAAGTCTTTTCAGGTGACACACTGAAGTCCCCCAGCTCGGCACACTACTGAAGTCCCCCAGCTCAGGCTGACACTCTGAAGTCCCCAGCTCAGGCTGCCCTCAAGTCCCCAGCGGGGGCCCCCGGCCTCAAGTCCCCCAGCTCAGGCACCCCACTAAAACCCCCCAGCTCACCCCTTAAAGTCCCCCCAGCTCAGGCGACACTACTAAAGTCCCAGCTCAGGTGCCTCTAAGTCCCCCAGCCAGGCCACTACTGAAGTCCCCCACTCAGGCTGACACTACTAAAGTCTCCCAGCTAAACCCCTGAACCACTCAAAAGGTCTCCCAGCTCAGGCTCCCCACTAAATCTGCTCAGGCTGACACTACAATCTGCTCGGGCCGCCCACTAAAAGTCCCCCAGCTCATGACACTACTGAAGTCTCCCAGCTCAGGCACACTCGAAGTCCCCCAGCTCAGGAAAAACCTAGAATCTCCCAGCTCAGGCTGACACTACTAAAGTCTCCCAGCTCGGGCTGACACTACAAGCCCCCAGCTCAGGCTGCCTCAAGTCCCCCAGCTCAGGCACACTCTGAAGTCCCCCAGCTCAGGCACACCTGAAGTCTCCCAGCTCAGGCGACACAAAGCCCCCAGCTCAGGCTGACACTCTGAAGTCCCCCAGCTCAGGCCACTAAAAAAGTCCCCCAGCTCAGGCTGCCCACTCAATCTCCCAGCCCCAGGCTGACATAAATCTCCCAGCTCAGGCTCCCACGGGTCCCCCGCTCAGGCTGCCCTACTGAAGTCCCCCAGCTCAGGGACACTACAATCCCCCCGCTCAGGCGGGCCTCTGAAGTCTCCCAGCTCAGGCGACCCCACGAAGCCCCAGCGGGGGGCGGCACTACTGAATTTCCCCCAAAACTCAGGCTGAACATTTCAACACCATGATGTGACCCTCCTGTGTGATGGTTGAGGGGAAACATAACGGGTTTTTTTTCCCCCGTGCTATCACACAGAACAGAAAAGCGCACTGCTGGTTTTCCCCACAGTGTAACTATCAGAAAATTTTTTTCCCCCAAAAAACTCGGGGGACCCCCCTTTTAAAAAAAGGGTTTGGGGGAAAAATGGACTAACAAACTGGAAAAAAAGGGTGGGGAAACATATAACAATAAAAATACGGGGAATAAAAGGGGGAAAGTGACAGGTTTTCCCCCAGGGGGGAACACAAAAAAAAGGGGGCACAACTGGAAGCTGAAGACTCAGATGAGTAAAAGGGGGTGTTAGGAAGATTTTTTCAGCCATAGAGAGCAAAGTGGAATAGTCTGAAAAATATAGTGGAGGCAGGAACCATACATAGTTTTAAGACAATGTATGATAAAGCTCATGGAGCAGGGGGGCAGAGACCCCGTGGGGGCAGCGGGGGCGGGGCCGGGGGTGGTCTCGCCCCCCAACCCAAAATTTGGGGAGCCGCATTTTCAGCACACTTTTTCCCACGTGTAACTATCACCAAAAAAATTTTAACAGCACCTTTTGGTGTTCCCACATGTAACTATCCCGGGGAAAAATTTTAACGCCCCTGCTGGTTTTTCCCCCTGTAACTATCACACAGAACAAACAGCACACTGCGGGTTTTTCCCCCAATGTAACTATCTACACAACAGTGTGGCCCTTTTTATTATAATTTTTAACAAAAAAAAAAAATTTGTGTTTTTCCTGCTGATGTTATGAAAAAAATTTTATAAATAGGGGTTTACAGTGACAAACACCTTTTTATGGCATCCTTCTGCTACAGTGTATAGTGCCACCACCCCCCCTTTTTAAAAATAATCCCCAAGTGCCATTTAGAATTTCTAATTGTTCAGGTTTCCCCGTCCTTGAACTTGGTTTGTTTTCCCCAAAAACGGAAAAAGGGAGGGAAGGAGAGAGAGAGAGAGAAGGGGGGGAAAAAAGGAGGGGAAAAGGAAAAATTTTTTCCACAAAAAATTTTTCCTTTTTTTTTTGCTCTAAACCCAAAACCTACAATAATATTGTTTTTTTTTTGAAACCTGTTAGAAAAACTAATAATACAAACAAGTTTTTGGGGCTATATTCCCGAAACTTGGCCGGGGGAAAAAACATTTATATTGTCTTATCTTCGTGCTTAAATTTCTCACAAACAGGGGCAATGCCCCCTTTCCCGTCAACATAATCTTGGTCGCCAAAAAAAAATTTTTTTAGAGTTAATAAGACAAAAAGGAGATTTAGAAAAACCATCTTTAAATTTTTTATGCCTGATAAGGGGTTTTCTCAACGTGGGGGTGAGGCCCCCCTTTGGGGGGCCCGGGGAAAACTTTTTTGGGGGTTTCGGGGCTCCAGAAAATTTTGCTACACTTCCTGGATGTGACGAGACAAAGAAGATCATTGACGTTGACATTCCTAATTACATGGAAATGATGTTCCTCAAGCTATGCATGAACCTAAGTACCTCTGTATTGCGCAATGTACAGACCTCACTGGAGCAAGAAGACCATTGACTCTAAACTCTTCCCAGAATCCCATGCCTATGCAGATGACTTGACTCTGACAAGAGAGCAAATGCCAGCTGCTCTCATTTAAATCAGTCACCAACTTCATCCTGTTTCTTTTTTGTGTCTCATAAAAAAAAGGTTTTCCCAATGACTTAAAAGTAGGTAACAACTCTTAGCTTGTAAATAAAGTTAGGCATCCTTAACCTGACCTTGTAGAAACCCTTGTGCAGAGAGAGAGAGAGAGAGAGAGAGAGTTTACAGGTGAAGGAGTCAAGGTGGAAGGAAGAGAATAATTACCTCAGCTCTCAGAGCCTCCTTCAATGTGTGGTCTGGTGCACCACCATGTGTGTGTGTGTGTGTACTCACCTGGGTTTGTTGCGGGGGTCGATTCATAGCTCCGGGCCCCCCGCCTCTTCACTGGCCGTTTCTGGGTCACTCTCCCTGCGCCATGAGTTTTTCCCTCTTCTTAAAACTATGAATGGATCCTGCCCCCCACTACATCGCTTCCCAAACTATTCCACTTCCTGACAACTCTGTGACTGAAGAAATACTTCCTAACATCCCTGTGATTCATCTGAGTCTTCAACTTCCAACTGTTTTCCCCTTGTTGCTTGTCCCCTCTGGAACATTCTTCCCCCACCTTGTCAATTCCTCCCCAGTATTTTATATGTCTTGATCATGTCCCCCTATCTCTCCTGTCCTCCAGTGTCGTCAGGTCGATTTTCCTTAACCTCTCCTCGTAGGACATACCCCCTAGCCCCGGGACTGGGGCCCTTTTTCAAACCTTTTTCACTTTCTCTAGTTTCTTTACGTGCTTGGCTAGGTGTGGGTTCCAAACTGGGGCTGCATACTCCAGTATGGGCCTAACGTACACAGTGTACAGGGTCCTGAACGATTCCTTATTAAGATATCGGAATGCTGTTGTTAGGTTTGCTAGGCGCCCGTATGCTGCAGCAGTTATTTGGTTGATGTGTGCCTCAGGAGGTTGCCTGGTGTTACTCACCCCAACATCTTTTTCCTTGATTGAGGTTTATAGTATCTGGCCCCCCAGACTGTACTCCCTCTGCCTTCTTCTTTGCCCTTCCCCAATCTTCATGACTTTGCACTTGGTGGAGTTGAACTCAGGAGCCAATTTCTGGGAAGGGTTGCAGCCTGTCTAGATTCCTTTGTAGTTCTGCCTGGTCCTCGTCCGACTGAATTCTTCTCATCAACTTCCCTCATCTGCAAACAGGGACACTTCAGGCTACTCCTTCCGTCATGTCGTTCACAAATACCAGAAAACACCAGTCCCCGGACCCCCCCCCTGTGGAACCCCACTTTTTCACCGGCGCCCACTCTGACACCTCGCCACGTACCCTGACTCGCTGCTGTCTTCCTGACAGGTATTCCCCGATCCATCGTAGTGCCTTCCCTGTTATCCCTGCCTGGTCTTCCAGCTTCTGCACTAATCTCTTGTGTGGAACTGTGTCAAACGCCTTCTTACAGTCCAAGAAAATGCAATCTACCCACCCCTCTCTCTCTCTCTTGTCTTACTGCTGTTACCCTGTCATAGAACTCCAGTAGGTTTGTGACACAGGATTTCCCCCTCCCTGAAACCGTGTTGACCGTCGTTGATAAGCTCATTCCTTTCTAGGTGCTCCACCCTCTTCTCCTGATGATCTTCTCCATGACCTTGCATACTATACATGTCAGTGACACTGGTCTGTAATTTAGTGCTTCCGTCTGTCTCCTTTTTTAAAAATTGGGACTACTTTTTGCTGTCTTCCATACCTGAGGTATCTAGCTCTTAGAAACCTCTTCACTTCCTCCTCAGTTCTGTGTATTGTGCCCACCCCCTGATGGTGTACCCCACCATCAGTTGAATTCCCATTTTGTCCTGGACATGTCGATTAGACACTAGGCCTGTTGTATATATGTGTGTGTGTGTGAAAAGGAAACACTTCGAAATTTTTCGGCCCCGCCGGTGAACCCAGGCCCTCCGTGCGTGAAGCAAGAGCGCTAGCCACCATGCCATCGGAGCGTGTTAGTGTGTTTTTACTCACTCACCTATTTGTGGTTGCGGGGGTCGAGACTCAGCTCCTGGCCCTGCCTCTTCACTGACCGCCAGGCTGTGGTTCGTACGTTGGACTGCATGCGGCCAGCAGAAACAGCCGGTTTGATCGGGCCCCTGATCCACCAGGGGGGCCTGGTCACAGACCGGGCCTGGGGGGCGTTGACCCCTGGAACTCTCTCAGGTAAATTTCCCAGGGTCCACCCCTCCCCTGCTCCATGAGCTTTACCCCAACCTCGTCTTAAAACTTTGTAGGGTTTTCCTGCCTCCACTACATCTTTTAGATATTCCATTTCCCTACAACTCTATGACTAAAAAATCTTCCAAACCCATCCCTTTGACTCATCTGAGTCTTCAACTTCCAATTGTGCCCCTTGTTTCTGTTTTCCCATCTCTGGAAGATGTACATAAGGGCAAAAAAAACCCACAAAGACTAAAAAAAACATAATACAAAAAAGGATGAAAAACGCACAAGGGGCCCAACAAAAAACGTACATTGAACGGGTATCGTACATGAAAAAGTAAAAAGATCGTTCAAGTTTTGCAAGTTATCGTTGGTTAAAAAAGTATCTTTAAAGTGACGGGGTTATATCTTTTTGCCCTTTTTCCTGGGGCATTTTGCCCCCGCATACCCAAAATCAAGAGCGACACAAATGGCATGTAAACTACATTATTATACTATTTTAAATCAAACGTAGCTAGGAACACCAGCTTGTGTTGCTACACTGTTGTGTATGATAGTTCCCACTGTGGGAACACCAACTTTTGTGTTTACCGGTTTTTATGATAGTTACACTGGGGGAACACCAGTTGTGTTGCTACATTTTTTGTGTTGATAGTTCACTGTGGAACCCCAACATTGTGTTTACACTTTTGGGAAAATTTTTAGTTAACTGGGGGAACACCAGCATTGTGTTGCTACACTGTTTTTATGATAGTTACACTGGGGGAACACCAAAAATGTGTTGCTACACTGTTGTATGATAGTTACACTGGGGGAACCCAGCATTGTGTTGCTACACTGTTGTGTATGATGTTACATGGGGAACCCCAACATTGTGTTTACACTGTTGTGTATGAATTCCCTGGGGGAACCCCAGCATTGTGTTGTTTTCCTGTTTTTATGATGTTACATGTGGAAACCACAGTGTTTCACTGTTGTGGATATTACACTGGGGGAACCCAAGCATTGTGTTGCTACACTTTTTGTGTATGATAGTTACCTGTGGGAACACCAACAGTGTTTTTGCTACACTGTTGTTATGATAGTTACACTGTGGGAACACCAGCATTGTGTTGCTAATTTGTATATTTTTACGGGGAACACCAATTGTTTTTGCTACACTGTTTTTATGATAGTTCCCTGGGGGAACACCAGCATTGTTTTTGAAATTTGGGAAAAAAGTTACACTGTGGGAACCCCAACAGGTTTTGTACACTGTTTTTGGGGATAGTTACTGGGGACCAACTTTCACTTTGTGTATGATAGCCCCCACTGTGGGAACACCGACAGACTTAAACACAAGAAAAGTGTTGATGTTGCTGACACATATGGTCTAGTTACTTTTGGCTTTTTAAGAACACAGGAAACATGTTGACGTTCTGACACTAACTTTGCTTTATACAGTGGTTCTTAACCTTTTTCGCCTATGACCCCACGAGACTTCGAGGGTATTACCGTGCCCCCTATAATAAATTTTGAAATGGTTGAACCTTGTGAAAAGGTAAGACCATGGTTTATTGAAATGCCACCGAACAAAACCTTGAAAAATTCCACATAGCCTCTACAAATGCCAGAACATTACAAATTCCACAGAACTATTGAACATCATAAAAACCCACTTCTCATTCAAAATCAGTGGGAGGTTGAAATTTTGAATGAGAAGTTTATCAAAGCGTGGAGCAGTGGTGGACAGGCAACACCTCACGTCAGCATCGATCACAAGCCTACTGTGTGCCTTCATTTTCAGAGTTACCATTGCTGAGAATCCAACCTCGCAGCGATAGGGTTTACGGACTGGATCAGCATGTTCGGGGCAGCCCTAAAAAAGAATGGGACAGTCGCCCGGCACTTTTCCCAAAACGTCGGAAACTCTTTTCCGGGAAAGTCGACTTTCAGCTGAGAATCTTCACGAATTTGAAGAAATTCTACCTTAGCAGCAACATGAGTGTCACTGATGGCACTGTCCTTGACTGAAAAGTGTCTGTAGATCCAGGCATCCCGTACAGTGGTCGTCCAGTCCTGGAAAGTAACTTTCCCTGGGGTCATTCACTGCCAAAAAAAATGAGCTGAGATCTCCTCACGGAAACTGCATTAAGCATCTGGCATAGAATCCAAAGTCGTCACCTGGGGGCTTGTGTCCCGTCCTCCCAATCTTTTCTGGAAAAATTGAATTTTGTTTTAACACTGCCACTTGTCCGAGGTGGGCACCATTGTAACTTTGGGTAAAAAATTCGGGGGAAATTTACTTCAAGAGATGTGAAGTGGGGAAACCCCCTTTTTAAAAAAAAATCACCCCCCCTTTTTTTCATAAAAAGATTCTTCTTCGCCGTACGACCTCGTTCAACATCAATGTTATTTCCTCTCAAAATTGGCACGTGTTTTGAATCACCCCTAAAAAAAAACCTCTGTGTGGGAAAAAGGAAAACAAAAGTCGGCACCCCTTTCTTCACCCAAAAAACCCCCCTTTTAAGTCGTTGCCTCCCTCGGATATGGTTCACAATATTTAAAGGCCTGTAGTCTTTTGTGTCCAGGGGGGGTCTTCAGCCAAAACTCCGATGAATCATACAGTGAAATGAAGGGAATGCCGGCGACGTTTTTCCCAAAACTTTGAAGCCGGTTTTCAACCGGTTAAAAGGGGGCCCCCCTCAGCTGTGGCCTGTCACCCACCACGGGGGCTATCACACACTAAATGTCATACTATCAGCCAACAACCTTCCCCCCCCAGATCCCCCCCCTACCCGCTTAACCCCCCTAAATTACCCCAACCCCCCCCCCTTCCCCCCCCCCCCCGGCCTATCAAACCCCACACTTACCCCAGAACAACCCCACAATCCCCCCCCAACCCCCCACCTCCACCTCAAGCCTGAAGCCTCCAACACCCCATTTTCCCCCCCAAACCCCTTTCCATTTCCCCCCCCTACCTCCAAAACCCCGCCCCACAACTTCCCAACCCCCAGCCCCCAAAAAACCACAAAAGGGGAAACCCCCCCACCCCCAAAATCATTCCTACAAGGGAAAAAAAAACGGGGGAAAAAGGAAAAAAGACCCATTTCCTCCCCCCCAAAAAACAAGAGACCACAAATTTAAAATAAATTCATGGGAAACCCCTTTTTAAAAGGGGTCAATTTCCTCACAAACATTCCTGCTGTAAACCTAACCCCCACAATAGCCCCAAAAAAATGCTATCCCTCTCCTCCCTCCCATTAACACTCCCCAAACCCACCAACACCAAAACTAGCTCCAACACTGCTACCCGCTCACCTCCCCCAAAACATTCCCCATCTGCTCAACCTAACCCCCCAAAAAGCTCCAACACTGCTATCCCTCCCCCACTCAAACATTAACACTGCGCTCCCCAAACACCCACAACTAGCCCAACACTGCTATCCGCTCCCCCCCCTCCCAAACTTTAAAAACCCCCGACTTCCTACCACTGACTTCACCCCCCAAAACACTGCCTAGCCATTAAATTACAAAAAATAGGTCCATTTATCTTTTTCCCCCCCAAAAAAACCCCAAAATTTTCCCCCCAAAGAACCCCCCAAAAACCCCCCCAAAACCCCTCTTACAACATAAATTCCCCCACTTTTAAACCCCAAAAACCCAATCCCTGGGCAACAATACATTTAAATCAAAAACACCCACACCTGGGCCCATTCTTCCAAACCTTCTATGGACATCGGGACAGGGAAAACATCATCATCGCTAAAAAAAGCTTTTTTTCCCAAACCCCCAAAATCCCCAGGACCAATATTGGCTCTGATCACATCCCAATCATTTTAAAAATCTCAACAAACCCAATACTCATTCCTGTCACACCTACATTCCTTCAAGAGAGCCAACTGGGAAGTTTTCAACAATACATAAAAAGGGGGGGCCTCACCCATACTACAACAATAAACCAATATCGCAGATACTCAATAACATCATGGAAACAATCACAGCTGCAACAATCCACTCAAAATCCAGCTCAACAACCCCAAAAAACTGAAAAATCCAGCCACAAACCCCAAAAAAAGGCTGCAAACAACCCCAAACCCCAGCGCAACAATCACGGGCCACCCCAACAATCACAAACCCCAAAAAACCCAAAAAAATCACAGCCCAACAATCACAGCCGCAACAATCACACCCCAACAATCACACCCCCAAACCCCAAAAAACCCGGGCCCAACAATCACAGCCCAACAATCACACCCCAACAATCACACCCCAAAATAAAACAATCACAGCCCAAAAAAAACCCCCAAAATCACGCCGCAACAATTAAAACCCCCCTTTGGTTTCCCCCAAAAAAAAATCACCCCCAAACCCAAAAAAATAACCCCCCCCCCCCCTTTTTAAAAAAAAGCCCTTTTTCTATCAAAACCCAAAAAAAAACTCTCATATGTTACCAGAACCGCTTCCTCCAAAACACTCACAGATTCACTCAAATCAGACAAAAAAACTCCATACCTCCAAAACAACATCCGCAGCCTCGAACTAGACCACAGCACCCCTGGGCCCCAAATAATCCAAGACAAAAGAAAAAAGAAAAAAGCCCCCAAAATTTTGGACTTTCATTAGGAAATACGAGGCACCATCACAAAAGAAATTCAAACACCTCCCCCAAAAAACCCACATTACCCCCCACAGACAGCAACCAACACCTTTAAACTCTTTGGAGAACATTTTCACCCCCCCCACACCCAAAACCTGCTACACACACAGAAAAAATTTATCACTGGAACCGTGACAACCTACAACACCTGACAGGATTATCCAACGACAACCTCACCTTCCCAAGGCTGGATACCCTTCTCCCAACGATGACAAAAAACAATTTAAAAAAACTCCCCCCAAAAACCCCCCGGGCCTCTGGCTTAAAAATTTTAAATTTAAACCCCTATCTAACTCAATCATCAAAACAAACCTTCTCAATGCTTCCTTAGCTTCAGGGTTTTCCCCCCCCTTCAAACAGCTACAGCAATCCTCATCCCAAAACCTGGGAAAGACCACACAGCCCCAAAAAAATCCGTCCCATTAGTTCTTTAAGTCCTTGGCAAACTCAAAAGACTCTAACCAAAGACTTAGGAGACACCTTGAACACAACTCCTCCTTTCTGAAGGACAATTTGGCTTCTGACCCCGACATCCCCCCAAGATGTTAAAACATTCTAATTTTACATCCCAAGAAAAAAAAAGACGCCTAAGTAGAAAAAAATGAAAAAAGCCTTCGACACAGTATGGCACGGGGGCCCCAAGCAAAACTTTGCACTCTTCTTTTTCCCCCTTAAAACATCAAAAATTACTGTGCAATTTCTTAGACGACAGAACAATGAGAATCAGTTTCCCAAGGCGCCATTCGTTTTTTTTCCCCCACTACATGCAGGAGCCCCAAAAGGATCTGCCCTCTCCCCAATTCTTTCTCCCCAATGTTCCTACACCAATACATGAAGACTCCATAACACTTGCATATCAGATGACATTCCCCAACATCACTCCCCCTATATAAATCCCCTGCAAGCAGAACACAAGACGAAGTAGACAAAATATCGGGAAAATTGGAGAATCAAAACAAATAAAAAAATCTAACATAATCTACTTTAACTACAGAAGGAAGACCCTCCCCAAGGATATAAATTAAAACACAAAACCCCACATCCTTTCCCCTCGGACACTTAAAACCTCATTTTGGAAAAAAACCCCCTTGACCACGGCTTAGACCCTTAAAATTGTAACTAAACACAATAGCTGAAAACCCCCCCAAGGGGGTTAAAAAAAACAAAAACGTGCCCCCCCTCCCCCGCTTCCCCTCTAAAAAACCCTCATTAGCCCCCCAAAAACCCCTTTTTGCCCCTCTACCCTCTTTGGCTGCAAACCCCAAAAAAGCTCAAGCTCGCGCATCCAGAACAAAGCTCTGCGGGGGTGTCTAATCCCAAAGTGGGATGACTTTCTTACAAGTGAACCCCTTCACATCCGGGCGAACATTCCGGCCCAAATGTGTCAAGACCTCACGACAAACAAATAACGAGACTAGACATGACCATTGGACCACTTAGACGACATAATCCGTCCCCCCAACAACATCTAACATTCTACTCAATCCTGATCCTGCTCCAAACCCCTATTCACTAATAACAGCCCCAGTAACAGCTAGCATAGCTCATCCCTGTCTTCAGGGGGGGCCTTTGAAGATGTCCTTTTTCTTTTATTTCAATTTTTTTTTAAAATCAAAAAATGAGTATTGTCCCCTTTCATGTTTTTTTGTGACCCAAAAACCCAGAACTCCCATGCCTGTCCAAGTCGATAAAGCTCAAAATCCTGAATCACTATCTCCCCAGCTGGGTTAAGCCCTGGACTTCTTCCTTTCTAATTATTCTTCCTCCCCCCCAATTTCTTACACTATACCCACTTCCCCCTTCCCCGGGAAAAGGGGGGGGACCTACACTTTGTTCTGTTCTAAAATCCCCTCTGTAAAAATCCAAATTTAAACCAGCTCGTGTTTAAGGGGACAGGCATCAAATGGTTTGGGGCCCAAAAATTCGGAACAAGTACTTTTCCCTTTATAACCCCCTTTAAGGTAACCAACATAAACAAAAATTGGGGCGAAAACATCCATTGACTCGTCAGTTGCTACACTGTACCCCCCTCCTCACAGCCCCTACCTGCAATCTCCTCCCAGCCACACCTGCAATCTCCTCCCCCCGCAGCCACACCTGCAATACTCCTCCAGCAGCCCACCTGCAAACTCCTCCCCCAGCCACTACCTGCCCAAACTCCTCCACAGCCCACCTGCTCTCCTCACAGCCCACCTGCAATCTCCTCCGGCACCCCACTCCCCCAAAATTTTTTTCCCCCGACCCCCCCAATTTTCCCCCCGGGCAACCCAAAACCCCCAAAAATTTTTCAAACCCCCAAAAATGCCTTCCAACCCCACTGCATCCCCACAGCCCACCTGCAATTTTTTTCCCCCCAGCCACTCCTGCCCTTTTCCCCCCCAGCCACTACCTGCAATACACTGTACTACTCCTCCCGCAGCCACACCCGCAAAACATGGACTACTCCTCACAGCAGCCACTACCCAATAAATGGCCCCCCCCAAAAGCCCACCCGCAATCCTGGTCTCCCCCGCAGCCACTACCTGCTAAATGGACTACTCCCCACGCGCCCCTACCTGCAATAAATGGACTACTCCCAGCCACTACCTGCAATCCCGGTTCCTCCAGCAGCCACACCCAATAAAAGGACTACTCCCACAGCAGCCACTACCTGCTTTTTCCCCGGATTCCTCCCAAACAGCCACTCCCAAACACTGGACTACTCCTCACACGCCACACCGCAAAATGGACTACTCCCCGCAGCCACTACCTGCAAAAAAAATGGACTACTCCCCACAGCAGCCCACCCCGCAAAACCCCCCCTTGACTACTCCCCCGGGGCCCCCACCTGCAATAACTGGACTACTCCTCACAGCCCCCCTGCAATACACTGGACTACTCCTCACAGCGCCACTACCTGCAATAATGGATCTCCCACAGCCCCTACCTGCAATAACTGGACTACTCACAGCCACTACCTGCAATAAAAGGACTACTCCTCCCCCGCCCCCTGCCCCTTTCATTTTCTACTCCTCCCAACAAACCCCCCCTGCAATACACTGGACTCTCCTCACAGCAGCCACTACCCCAAATTTCTGGACTCTCCCCACGCAGCCACTACCTGCAAAAACTGGACTACTCCTCACAGAGCCATACAATACACTGGCTACTCCTCCAGCAGCCACAACCATCCCATGGGGGTGATCCAAAAATCCCCCCGGGGGGAGTCCCCCCAATCCCCGGGGTGTACACAACCATCCATGGGGGGGGGACCCCCCCATCCATGGGGTAGTGTCACAACCATCCCCTGGGGTAGTGATCACAACCATCCCTGGGGTAGTACCACAACCATCCATGGGGAAAAAATCAAACCATCCCATGGGGGTAACCACAACCATCCTTTGGGGTGTATCCCCCAAAAAAATCCATGGGGGGGGGGATCAACCATCCAGGGGTAGGTCACACTTTCCCCTGGGGAGTATCACAACCATCCCCCGGGGGGTGACCCAAACCCTCCATGGGGTATGATCACAACCATCACAGGGGTAAAAAAAAAACCATCCATGGGTAGTGATCAAAACCCTCCCCTGGGGAGTGACACAACCATCCCCCCAGGGGAAATATCCCCATCCCCTGGGGGGTAAAGTCACAACCATCCCCTGGGGTGGGAAAAAACCCTCCCCCCGGGGGAGTGACCCCAACCATCCATTAGTGATCACAACCATTGGGGTATGACCCCATCCCGGGGATACCCCATCCCCTGGGGGGTGTCCACAAAAACCCCCTGGGGGGGGGGAACAACCATCCATGGGGTAGTGACCCCAACCATCCCCCCGGGGGAGTGACCACAACCATCCCCCCGGGGGAGTGTCCCCCCTTTTTTACATGGGGGTAGTGTCACAACCATCCATGGGGGAGTAAAACCCAAAAATCCTGGGGGGGTGATCACAACCATCACATGGGGTAGTGATCCAACCATCCCCCAAAAAAGGAGTGACCCCCCCATCCCCTGGGGTAACCCCCATCCCCCGGGGGGTAAAACCTCCATGGGGTAGTGATCACAACCTCACATGGGGTGTGACCCCAACCATCCCATGGGGGGTTTAACAACCATCCAAGGGGGGTGATCACAACCATCACATTTGGGGTAGTGACCCCCATCCCATGGGGGGTTTTTTTCCCCAAACCCTCCCATGGGGGGTGACACAACCATCCCGGGGGTGATCCCCAAAAAATCTCATGGGGGTGACACCCATCCCAGGGAAAGGTTTTAAAAAAAAACTGTAACTGGAGTAGGGCGGGTGATTGGCTCGACTCTCATGACGTCAGAGATTATCAGGCCTCTGACTGGCAAAAAAAAAGGGTCAGTGACGTTGGTTTTTTGTGCGTCATTCTGAACTCAGCGGGTGGTTATTTACAATGGACAGTGGCCCCAATACTGCCCCATTTTACGTGGTAACCAAATTCCATGGTCATGGTACAAAAAAATGTACCCTTAATACAGTGAAAACCGTCTTAAAAAGGGCAGTGGTCCAAACACCCAAGGCCGGGTACCAATCTTCCGGACATGGTACAAATATCCCCTTTTACGTGGTACACCAATATGTACCAATTTTACGTGGAACCAAACTGCCCTATGGAAGTGGTACAAAAAAACTGTACCCTATGAACAGTGAAAACCGATACTGTCCCAATTAATGGTAAAATCTGTACCCAAGGCCAGTGGTACCCAATACTGTACCTTAGGGGTGGTACCCTCTGCTCTTTGATGGTACCAATACTGTACCTAATGGGTGGTACCAAATTAAATGGTCAGTGGTACCAAACTTCCCCCCTATGGGTGTACCCAAACTGACTTATGGTACAGTGGTACCAAACTGGACCTTTGGGAATGGTACTGGAAAATGTACCCTGGCATAATCCCTATGGTATGGGTACATCAATACTTCCCCATGGTATAGTGGTACACCAATACTTCTTTTAGTGGTCCTATTACCCAATGGCAGTGGTACAAAAATTTTTATATGGAAGTGGTCCCAAACTGTCCTTATGGGGGTACGGGGAAAATTTTACCCTATGGAATAATACGACCCTATGGTACAGTAGCATGAATCTGCCCAAGGACAGGAAAAAAGACCCATTCATGGAACTTTCCCACCCTTTTTTCCCATATTTAAGAAATGAAAATAATAAAAAACATAAATTCTTTTGATTAACTTATCAGTGAAATAGTATCTTTAATAAATCTACCAGTGTTAAAACAGTATCTTTAAAAATCTACCAGTGTTAAAGACGTATCAATAAATCAACCAGTGTTAAAGACGTATCTTTAATAAATCAATAGTTTAAAAAGTATCTTTTAAATCACCAGTGTTAAAGACGTATCTTTAATAAATCAACCAGTGTTAAAGAATATCTTTAATAAATAACCAGGTTAAAACAGTATCTTTAATAAATTCCGTTTAAAGCTATCTTTAATAAATCAACCAGTGTTAAAACAGTATCTTTAAAAACAACCAGCGTTAAAGACGTATCTTTAATAAAACTAAAAGTGTTAAAGACAGTATCTTTAATAAATCAACCAGTTTAAAGACAGTATCTTTAATAAATCACCAGTGTTAAAATAGTATCTTTAATAAATCTACCAGTGTTAAAGACAGTATCTTTAATAAATCGGCCAGTGTTAAAGACAGTATCTTTAATAAATCTACCAGTGTTAAAGACAGTATCTTTAAAAATCAACCAGTGTTAAGATCAGTATCTTTAAAAAAATAAACCAGTGTTAAAATAGTATCTTTAATAAATCTACCAGTGTTAAAGACAGTATCTTTAATAAATCAACCGGTTAAAGACATTTATCTTTAATAAATCTAAAAGTGTTAAAGACAGTATCTTTAATAAATCAACCAGTGTTAAAGACAGTATCTTTAATAAATCAACCAGTGATAAAATAGTATCTTTAATAAATCTCCATTGTTAAAGACGTATCTTTAATAAATCTACCAATGTTAAAAATGTATCTTTAATAAATCACCAGTGTTAAGATAGTATCTTTATTGAAAATCTACAGAGGATCGATACTCAACATATTACTAAACACCTGCGTGACCAACACACCTGTACAACACCTGCGTGACCAACACACCTGTAAAACCTGCGTACCAACACACCTTACAACACCTGCGTGACCAACACACCTGTACAACACCTGCGTACCAACACACCTGTACAACACCGGTGCGAAGTAAAACACCTGCTTCCACCAACACCTGCGTGACCAACACACCTGTACAACACCTGCGTGCCAACACACCTGTACAACACCTGCGTGAAACACCTGTACAACACCTGCGTGACCAACACACCTGTACAGCACCTGCGTGACCAACACACCTGTACAACACCTGCGTGACCAACACACCTGACAACACCTGCGTGACAACACACCTGTACAACACCTGCGTGACCAACACACCTGTACAACACCTGCGTGACCAAAACACCTGCACAACACCTGCGTGACCAACACACCTGTACAACACCTGCGTTTCCAACACACCTGTACAACACCTGCGTGACCAACACACTGTACACCTGCGTGACCAACACACCTGTACAACACTGCGTGACCAACATACATGTACAACACCTGTGTGACCAACACACTTGTACAACACCTGCGTGACCAACACACCTGTACAACACCTGCGTGACCAACACACCTGTACAACACCGGCGTGACCAACACACCTGTACAACACCTGAGTGACCAACACACCTGTACAACACCTGTGTGACCAACACACCTGTACAACACCTGCGTGACAAACACACCTGTATAACACCTACACAACACCTGTATAACACCTACACAACACCTGTATAACACCTACACAACACCTGTATAACACCTATACAACACCTGTATAATACCTGTACAAACACGTCAAGGATCTTGTGGAACACCTGTACAACACCATACACTATTATCATTATTATTTATTTTTTATTATTATTGTTATTGTTGTTGTTGTTGTTCTTCTTCTTATTATTATTATTATATTATTATTTATATATTTAAAAGGGGGTCACTGAAAGCCTTTGAAATTGAAAGTAAAACTTAATTACTTTTCCATATAATAAAAATACTTAAAGTTATGGTAGTGAGGTGACTGGTGTGGGTTATGGTAGTGAGGTGACTGGTGTGGGTTATTTTAGTGACGTCATTGGTGTGGGTTTTGTGTGACGTCACTGATGGGTTATGGTAGTGAGGGTGACTGGTGTGGGTTGTGGTAGTGACGTCACTGGTGTGGGTTGTGGTAGTGAGGTGACTGGTGTGGGTTGTGTGAGTGAGGTGACTGGTGTGGGTTGTGGGAGTGACGTCATTGGTGTGGGTTGTGGTAGTGAGGTGACTGATGTGGGTTGTGGGAGTGAGGTGACTGGTGTGGGTTGTGGGAGTGACGTCACTGGTGTGGGTTGTGTTAGTGAGGTGACTGGTGTGGGTTGTGGGAGTGACGTCACTGGTGTGGGTTGTGGTAGTGAGGTGACTGGTGTGGGTTGTGGGAGTAAGGTGACTGGTGTGGGTTGTGGGAGGACGTCACTGGTGTGGGTTGTGGTAGTGAGGTGACTGATGTGGGTTGTGGGAGTGGGGTGACTGGTGTGGGTTGTGGGTGACGTCACTGGTGTGGGTTGTGGTAAGTGAGGGGACTGGTATGGGTTGAGTAGTGACGTCACTGGTGTGGGTTGTGGTAGTGAGGTGACTGGTGTGGGTTGAGGTAGTGACGTCACTGGTGTGGGTTGTGGTAGTGGGTGACTGGTGTGGGTTGTGGGAGTGACGTCACTGGTGTGGGTTGGTAGTGAGGTGACTGTGTGGGTTTGGGATTGACGTCACTGGTGTGGGTTGTGGTAGTGGAGTACTGGTATGGGTTGAGGTAGTGACGTCACTGGTGTGGGTTGTGGTAGTGAGTGACTGGTGTGGGTTGTGGGAGTAGACGTCACTGGTGTGGGTTGTGGTAGTGAGGTGACTGGTGTGGGTTGTGGGAGTGACGTCACTGGTGTGGGTTGGGTAGTGGGGTGACTGGTGTGGGTTGTGGGGTGAGGTGACTGGTGTGGGTTGTGGGAGTGACGTCACTGGTGTAGGTTGTGGTAGTGAGGTGACTGATGTGGGTTGTGGGAGTGAGGTGACTGGTGTGGGTTGTGGGAGTGACGTCACTGGTGTGGGTTGTGGTAGTGAGGTGACTGATGTGGGTTGTGGGAGTGAGATGACTGGTGTGGGTTGTGGGAGTGACGTCACTGGTGTGGGTTGTGGTAGTGAGGTGACTGGTATGGGTTGTGGGAGTGAGGTGACTGGTGTGGGTTGTGGGAGTGAGGTGACTGGTGTGGGTTGTGGGAGTGACGTCACTGGTGTGGGTTGTGGTAGTGAGGTGACTGGTGTGGGTTGTGGGAGTGAGGTGACTACGTGACCAACACCTGTACAACACCTGCGTGACCAACACACCTGTACAACACCTGCGTGACCAACACACCTGTACAACACCTGCGTGACCAACACACCTGTACAACACCTGCGTGACCAACACACCTGTACATCACCTGCGTGACCAACACACCTGTACAACACCTGCGTGACCAACACACCTGTACAACACCTGCGTGACCAACACCTGTACAACACCTGCGTGACCAACACACCTGTACAGCACCTGCGTGACCAACACACCTGTACAACACCTGCGTGACCAACACACCTGTACAACACCTGCGTGACCAACACACCTGTACAACACCTGCGTGACCAACACACCTGTACAACACCTGCGTGACCAAAACACCTGCACAACACCTGCGTGACCAACACACCTCAACACCTGCGTTTCCAACACACCTGTCACACCTGCGTGACCAACACACCTGTACAACACCTGCGTGACCATACACACCTGTACAACACCTGCGTACCAACACACCTGTACAACACCTGCGTGACCAACATCTGCGTGATCAACACCTGTACAACACCTGCGTGACCAACACACCTGTACAACACCTGCGTGACCAACACACCTGTACAACACCTACGTGACCAACACCTGTACAACACCTGCGTGTCCAACACACCTGTACAACACCTGCGTGACCAACACACCTGTACAACACCTGCTGACCACACGTGACCACACCTGTACAACACCTGCGTGACCAACACACCTGTACAACACCTGCGTGACCAACACACCTGTACAACACCTGCGTGACCAACACACACTGTACAACACCTGCGTGACCAACACACCTGTACAACACCTGCGTGACCAACACACCTGTACAACACCTGCGTGACAAACACACCTGTACAACACCTGCGTGACCAACACCTGTACAACACCTGCGTGACCAACACACCTGTACAGCACCTGCGTGACCAACACACCTGTACAACACCTGCGTGACCAACACACCTGTACAACACCTGCGTGACCAACACCCTGTACAACACCTGCGTGACCAACACACCTGTACAACACCTGCGTGACCAACAACCTGACAACACCTGCGTGACCAACACACTGTACAACACCTGCATTGTACCAACACCTGACACACCTGACCAACACACACCTGCGTGACCACACACCTGTACAACACCGCGTGACCAACACACCTGTACAACACCTGGTGACCAACACACTCTGTACAACACCTGGTGACCAACACACCTGTACAACACCTGCGTGACCAACACACCTGTAAACACCTACACAACACCTGTTAAACACCTGAACCAAACACCTTAAACACCTGTACAACACCTGTAAACACCTAGTACAACAACCTGTATAACTCCACCTGTAAACACTACAACGATCTTATGAACACCTGTACACACCTTTAACACTTACACCTTATATTTAAATATATTTTGATTTTTACTTTTATTATTATTTATGTTGTTATTTTGTTGTTTTGTTGTCTTCTTATTATTTATATTATTATTATATTTAAAGGGGTCACTGAACCTATGAAATTGAAATAAAAGTTATGGTATTTCATATAATAAAAATCTTAAAGTTTGGTAGGAGGTGACTGGTGTGGTTGGTATGGTGACTGGTGGGGTTATTTAGGGTCATTGGTGTGGGTTGTGGTAGGTGACTCGATGTGGGTTATGGTAGTGAGGTGACTGGTGTGGGTTGTGGGAGTGAGTACTGGTGTGGTGTGAGTGGGTGATGGTGTGGGTGGGGAGTGGTTTGTGGGGTTGGTAGTGAGGTGACTGGTTGTGGGTTGGGAGTGGGGTGGTGGGTTGTGGGAGGACGTACTGGTGTGGGTTTGGTAGTGAGGTGACTGGTGTGGGTTGTGGGAGTGAGTCACTGGTGTGGTTGTGTTAGTGAGGTGACTGGTGGGGTTGTGGGTAGGACTGGTGGGTTGGGTAGTGAGGTGACTGGTGGGGTTGTGGGGAGGTGCTGGTGTGGGTTGTGGGAGGACGTCACTGGTGTGGGTTGTGGTAGTGAGGTGACTGGAGGGTTGTGGAGTGAGGTGACTGGTGTGGGTTTGGGAGTGACGTCACTGGTGTGGGTTGTGGGGGACTGGTATGGGTTGGTAGTGAGTCACTGGTGTGGGTTGTGGTAGTGAGGTGACTGGTGTGGGTGTGGTAGTGACGTCACTGGTGTGGGTTGTGGGTGAGGTGTGGGTGTGGGGTGCTCGGTGGTGTGCACTGGTGTGGGTTGTGGGAGGTGACTGGTGTGGGTTGTGGGATTGACGTCACTGGTGTGGGTTGTGGTAGTGAGGTGACTGGTATGGGTTGAGGTAGTGACGTCACTGGTGTGGGTTGTGGTAGTGAGGTGACTGGTGTGGGTTGTGGGAGTGACGTCACTGTGTGGGTTGTGGTAGTGAGGTGACTGGTGTGGGTTGTGGGAGTGACGTCACTGGTGTGGGTTGTGGTAGTCGAGGTGACTGGTGTGGGTTGGGGAGTGAGGTGACTGGTGTGGGTTGTGGGAGTGACGTCACTGGTGTAGGTTGTGGTAGTGAGGCTGACTGCTGTGGGGGGGAAGGTGACTGGTGTGGGTTGTGGGATGACGTCACTGGTTGGGTTGGGTGAGGTGACTGATGTGGTTGTGGAGTGAATGACTGGTGTGGGTTGTGGGAGTGAGGTGACTGGTGTGGGTTGTGGGAGTGAGGTGACTGGTGTGGGTTGAGCTGACGTCACTGGTGTGGAGCTGTGGTAGAGGTGACTGGTGGGTTGTGGGACGGAGACTACGTGACCAACACCTGTACAACACCTGCGTGACCAAACACCTGTACAACACCTGCGTGACCAACACACCTGTCAACACCTGCGTGACCAACACACCTGTACAACACCTGCGTGACCAACACACCTGTACATCACCTGCGTGACCAACACCTGTACAAACCTGCGTGACCAACACACCTGAAGCACAACTCGCGTGACCAACACACCTGTACAACACCTGCGTGACCAACACACCTGTACACACCTGCGTGACCAACACACCTGTACAACACTGCGTGACCAACACACCTGTACAACACCTGCGTGACCAAACACCTGACAACACCTGCGTGACCAACACATGTACAACACCTGCGTTTCCAAACACCTGACAACACCGCTGACCAACCACCTGTGAACACCTGCGTCCAACACACCTGACAACACCTGCGTGACCAACAACTGACAACACCTGTGACCAACACACCTGTACAACACCTGCGTGACCAACAACCTGTACAACACCTGGTGACCAACACACCTGTACAACCCTGCGTGACCAACACACCTGTACAACACCTGGTGACCAACACCTGTACAACACCGGTGACCAACACACCTGTACAACACCTGGTGACCAACACACCTAAACACCTGGTGACAACGTAACACTGTGATAACACCGTAACCTAACACCTGTATAACAACTGTATAAACTCACAACACCTGATAACACCTATACAACACCTGTATAATACCTGTACAAACACGTCAAGGATCTTGTGGAAACCTGTCAACACCATACACTATTATCATTATTATTTATTTTATTATTATTGTTATTGTTGTTGTTGTTGTTCTTCTTCTTATTATTATTATATATTATTTATATATTTAAAGGGGTCATGAAAGCCTTTGAAATTGAAAGAAACTAATTACTTTCCATATAATAAAAATATTAAAGTTATGGTAGTGAGGTGACTGTGTGGGTTATGGTAGTGAGGTGACTGGTGGGTTATTTAGTGACGTCATTGGTGTGGGTTGTGGTAGTGACGTCACTGATGTGGGTTATGGTAGTGAGGTGACTGGTGTGGGTTGTGGTAGTGACGTCACTGGTGTGGGTTGTGGAGTGAGGTGACTGGTGTGGGTTGTGTGAGTGAGGTGACTGGTGTGGGTTGTGGGATGACGTCATTGGTGTGGGTTGTGGTAGTGAGTGACTGATGTGGTGGGAGTGAGGTGACTGGTGTGGGTTGTGGGGTGACGTCACTGGTGTGGGTTGTGTTAGTGAGGTACTGGTGTGGGTTGTGGAGTGACGTCACTGGTGTGGGTTGTGGTAGTGAGGTGACGTGTGGGTTGTGGGTAAGGTGACTGGTGTGGGTTGTGGGAGGGACGTCACTGGTGTGGGTTTGGTAGTGAGGTGACTGATGTGGGTTGGGAGTGAGGTGACTGGTGTGGGTTGTGGGAGTGATTGGTGTGGGTTGTGGTAGTGAGGGGACTGGTATGGGTTGAGGTAGTGACGTCACTGGTGTGGGTTGTGGTAGTGAGGTGACTGGTGTGGGTTGAGGTAGTGACGTCACTGGTGTGGGTTGTGGTAGTGAGGTGACTGGTGTGGGTTGTGGGATGACGTCACTGGTGTGGGTTGTGGTAGTGAGGTGACTGGTGTGGGTTGTGGGATTGACGTCACTGGTGTGGGTTGTGGTAGTGAGGTGACTGGTAGGGTTGAGGTAGTGACGTCACTGGTGTGGGTTGTGGTAGTGAGGTGACTGGTGTGGGTTGTGGGAGTGACGTCACTGGGTGGGTGTGGTAGTGAGTGACTGGTGTGGGTTGGGAGTGACGTCACTGGTGTGGTGTGGAGTGAGGGACTGGTGTGGGTTGTGGGAGTGAGGTGACTGGTGTGGGTTGTGGGAGTGACGTCACTGGTGTAGGTTGTGGTAGTGAGGTGACTGATGTGGGTTGTGGGAGTGAGGTGACTGGTGTGGGTTGTGGGAGTGACGTCACTGGTGTGGTTGTGGTAGTAGGTGACTATTGGGTGTGGTGAGTGGGAGAGTGACTGATGTGGGTTGTGGGAGTGAGTGACTGGTGTGGGTTGTGGGAGTGAGGTGACTGGTGTGGGTTGTGGGAGTGAGGTGACTGGTGTGGGTTGTGGGAGTGACGTCACTGGTGTGGGTTGTGGTAGTGAGGTGACTGGTGTGGGTTGTGGGAGTGAGGTGACTACGTGACCAACACCTGTACAACACCTGCGTGACCAACACACCTGTACAACACCTGCGTGACCAACACACCTGTACAACACCTGCGTGACCAACACACCTGTACAACACCTGCGTGACCAACACACCTGTACAACACCTGCGTGACCAACACACCTGTACAACACCTGCGTGACCAACACCTGTACAACACCTGCGTGACCAACACACCTGTACAACACCTGCGTGACCAACACACCTGTACAACACCTGCGTGACCAACACACCTGTACAACACCTGCGTGACCAACACACCTGTACAACACCTGCGTACCACACACCTGTACAACACCTGCGTGACAAACACCGCACAACACCTGCGTGACCAACACACCTGTACAACACCTGCGTTTCCAACACACCTGTACAACACCTGCGTGACCAACACACCTGTACACCTGCGTGACCAACACACCTGTACAACACCTGCGTGACCAACATACATGTACAACACCTGTGTGACCAACACACTTGTACAACACCTGCGTGACCAACACACCTGTACAACACCTGCGTGACCAACACACCTGTACAACACCGGTGTGACCAACACACCTGTACAACACCTGAGTGACCAACACACCTGTACAACACCTGTGTGACCAACACACCTGTACAACACCTGCGTGACCAACACACCTGTATAACACCTACACAACACCTGTATAACACCTACACAACACCTGTATAACACCTACACAACACCTGTATAACACCTATACAACACCTGTATAATACCTGTACAAACACGTCAAGGATCTTGTGGAACCCCTGTACAACACCATACACTATAATCATTATTATTTATTTTTTATTATTATTGTTATTGTTGTTGTTGTTGTTCTTCTTCTTCTTATTATTATTATATTATTATTTATATATTTAAAAGGGGGTCACTGAAAGCCTTTGAAATTGAAAGTAAAACTTAATTACTTTTCCATATAATAAAAATACTTAAAGTTATGGTAGTGAGGTGACTGGTGTGGGTTATGGTAGTGAGGTGACTGGTGTGGGTTATTTTAGTGACGTCATTGGTGTGGGTTGTGGTAGTGACGTCACTGATGTGGGTTATGGTAGTGAGGTGACTGGTGTGGGTTGTGGTAGTGACGTCACTGGTGTGGGTTGTGGTAGTGAGGTGACTGGTGTGGGTTGTGTGAGTGAGGTGACTGGTGTGGGTTGTGGGAGTGACGTCACTGGTGTGGGTTGTGTTAGTGAGGTGACTGGTGTGGGTTGTGGGAGTGACGTCACTGGTGTGGGTTGTGGTAGTGAGGTGACTGGTGTGGGTTGTGGGAGTAAGGTGACTGGTGTGGGTTGTGGGAGGGACGTCACTGGTGTGGGTTGTGGTAGTGAGGTGACTGATGTGGGTTGTGGGAGTGAGGTGACTGGTGTGGGTTGTGGGAGTGACGTCACTGGTGTGGGTTGTGGTAGTGAGGGGACTGGTATGGGTTGAGGTAGTGACGTCACTGGTGTGGGTTGTGGTAGTGAGGTGACTGGTGTGGGTTGAGGTAGTGACGTCACTGGTGTGGGTTGTGGTAGTGAGGTGACTGGTGTGGGTTGTGGGAGTGACGTCACTGGTGTGGGTTGTGGTAGTGAGGTGACTGGTGTGGGTTGTGGGATTGACGTCACTGGTGTGGGTTGTGGTAGTGAGGTGACTGGTATGGGTTGAGGTAGTGACGTCACTGGTGTGGGTTGTGGTAGTGAGGTGACTGGTGTGGGTTGTGGGAGTGACGTCACTGGTGTGGGTTGTGGTAGTGAGGTGACTGGTGTGGGTTGTGGGAGTGACGTCACTGGTGTGGGTTGTGGTAGTGAGGTGACTGGTGTGGGTTGTGGGAGTGAGGTGACTGGTGTGGGTTGTGGGAGTGACGTCACTGGTGTGGGTTGTGGTAGTGAGGTGACTGATGTGGGTTGTGGGAGTGAGGTGACTGGTGTGGGTTGTGGGAGTGACGTCACTGGTGTGGGTTGTGGTAGTGAGGTGACTGATGTGGGTTGTGGGAGTGAGATGACTGGTGTGGGTTGTGGGAGTGACGTCACTGGTGTGGGTTGTGGTAGTGAGGTGACTGGTATGGGTTGTGGGAGTGAGGTGACTGGTGTGGGTTGTGGGAGTGAGGTGACTGGTGTGGGTTGTGGGAGTGACGTCACTGGTTTGGGTTGTGGTAGTGAGGTGACTGGTGTGGGTTGTGGGAGTGAGGTGACTGGTGTGGGTTGTGGGAGTGACGTCACTGGTGTGGGTTGTGGTAGTGAGGTGACTGATGTGGGTTGTGGGAGTGAGGTGACTGGTGTGGGTTGTGGGAGTGACGTCACTGGTGTGGGTTGTTTTAGTGAGGTGACTGGTATGGGTTGTGGGAGTGACGTCACTGGTGTGGGTTGTGGTAGTGAGGTGACTGGTGTGGGTTGTGGGAGTGACGTCACTGGTGTGGGTTGTGGTAGTGAGGTGACTGGTGTGGGTTGTGGGAGTGACGTCACTGGTGTGGGTTGTGGTAGTGAGGTGACTGGTATGGGTTGTGGGAGTGACGTCACTGGTGTGGGTTGTAGTAGTGAAGTGACTGGTATGGGTTGTGGGAGTGACGTCACTGGTGTGGGTTGTGATAGTGAGGTGACTGGTGTGAGTTGTGTGAGTGAGGTGACTGGTGTGGGTTGTGTGAGTGAAGTGACAGGTGTGGGTTGTGTGAGTGAGGTGACTGGTGTGGGTTGTGTGAGTGAGGTGACAGGTGTGGGTTGTGTGAGTGAGGTGACAGGTGTGGGTTGTGTGAGTGAGGTGACAGGTGTGGGTTGTGTGAGTGAAGTGACTGGCATGGGTTGACCATGGGTGTTACCAACTGGTTTTCCTTGGGAAACAGTGTTACCACCTCCACCAGTGAACAATTCTTATATATAATAACAAAATAAGTATAACTGAGTTATGTTAATCCTGGGAGGAGTAAGTAACTAATATTCCTGGAAGTAACTCCTTTAAGTAACTCCTGGAAGAGTATTTGTCATATCAATGACATCAATTCTATTCTGGGCGTTCAGAAAGTGCTTGTAATGGAGGGTTGAGTGGGTGGGTGGGGGTGATAAGAGGGCGGAAGGAGGTGGAATTGTTGGGGTGGGAGGTGATAAGAGAGAAGTTAGGGAGAAGGGGCGGGGAAAGGTGTTTCAAGTTAGGGAGCAAATGTAGAGAAAACTATTGCTAAAATTTGATTTTTTAACCTCCTCTAAAAGTATGCATGGAAGAACTCTTAAAGGTCAGAAATATATTTGCCCTTCTGACCCAAGAACATGGTGAACACAGTCCACGGACTGTCTTAGTCCATACACTCCCCCCCACACTCCCAAGAACATGGTGAACACAGTCCACGGACAGTCTTAGTCCATACACTCCCCCACACTCCCAAGAACATGGTGAACACAGTCCACGGACTGTCTTAGTCCATACACTCCCCCCCACACTCCCAAGAACATGGTGAACACAGTCCACGGACAGTCTTAGTCCATACACTCCCCACACTCCCAAGAACATGGTGAACACAGTCACGGACTGTCTTAGTCCATACACTCCCCCACTCCCAAGAACAAGGTGAACACAGTCCATGGACTGTCTTAGTCCATACACTCCCCCACACTCCCAAGAACATGGTGAACACAGTCCACGACTGTCTTAGTACATACACTCCCCCCACTCCCAAGAACATGGTGAACACAGTCTACGGACTGTCTTAGTCCATACACTCCCCCACTCCCAAGAACATGGTGAACACAGTCTACTGACTGTCTTAGTACATACATTCCCCCACTCCCAAGAACATGGTGAACACAGTCTACTGACTGTCTTAGTATACACTCCCCCACTCCCAAGAACATGGTGAACACAGTCTACTGACTGTCTTAGTACATACTCCCCACTCCCAAGAACATGGTGAACACAGTCTACTGACTGTCTTAGTACATACACTCCCCCACTCCCAAGAACATGGTGAACACAGTCTACGGACTGTGTTAGTCATCCTTCCCCCACTCCCAGAACATGGTGAACACAGTCTACGACTGTCTTAGTCATACTCCCCCACTCCCAAGAACATGGTGAACACAGTCTACTGACTGTCTTAGTACATACCTCCCCCCACTCCCAAGAACATGGTGAACACAGTCTGGACTGTCTTAGTACATACACTCCCCCCACTCCCAAGAACATGGTGAACACAGTCCACGGACTGTCTTAGTCCATACACTCCCACCCACTCCCAAGAACATGTGAACACAGTCTGGACTGTCTTAGTCCATACACTCCCCACTCCCAAGAACATGCTGAACCAGTCATGGACTGTCTTAGCATACACTCCCCACTCCCAAGAACATGGTGAACACAGTCTACGGACTGTCTTAGTCCATACCTCCCCCCTCCCAAGAACATGCTGAACACAGTTCATGGACTGTCTTAGTCCATACACTCCCCCCACTCCCAAGAACATGCTGAACAGTCCACGGACTGTCTTAGTCCATACACTCCCCACAGAAATATGAACACAGTCCATGGACTGTCTTAGTCCATACTCCCCCCCCCTCCCAAGAACATGCTGAACACAGTCCATGGACTGTCTTAGCTCACACACTCTCCTCCCCCCACTCCCCTAACAAGTAAAGGTGAGCCAGGTGAAGGGAGAGGTGGAGGGAGGGTTGGAGAGATACCAGGGAGGGAATGAATGAGAGAAGTGAGAGACAATAGCTCATCAAGACAATACACAACAAGTGTGTCATCACGACTCCTCCCTTACTAGCCTGGGCCTAGTCCCTGGACTCATTATGTGCCTCTGGGATCTTTATACTAACACCCACACCATAGCTATGTGGTGTGGGTGTTATTGTAGATTGGCGATGATCACTCCATACCATGGGTATGGAGTGATCATCGCCCACATTATCATGGGTATGGAGTGATCATCGCCCACATTATCATGGGTATGGAGTGATCATCGCCCACATTATCATGGGTATGGAGTGATCATCGCCCACATTATCATGGGTATGGAGTGATCATCGCCCACATTATCATGGGTATGGAGTGATCATCGCCCACATTATCATGGGTATGGAGTGATCATCGCCCACATTATCATGGGTATGGAGTGATCATCGCCCACATTATCATGGGTATGGAGTGATCATCGCCCACATTATCATGGGTATGGAGTGATCATCGCCCACATTATCATGGGTATGGAGTGATCATCGCCCACATTATCATGGGTATGGAGTGATCATCGCCCACATTATCATGGGTATGGAGTGATCATCGCCCACATTATCATGGGTATGGAGTGATCATCGCCCACATTATCATGGGTATGGAGTGATCATCGCCCACATTATCATGGGTATGGAGTGATCATCGCCCACATTATCATGGGTATGGAGTGATCATCGCCCACATTATCATGGGTATGGAGTGATCATCGCCCACATTATCATGGGTATGGAGTGATCATCGCCACATTATCATGGGTATGGAGTGATCATCGCCCACATTATCATGGGTATGGAGTGATCATCGCCCACATTATCATGGGTATGGAGTGATCATCGCCCACATTATCATGGGTATGGAGTGATCATCGCCCACATTATCATGGGTATGGAGTGTATAATGAAGGTATCAAAGTAAATTTACTAACTGCTCCAGGACTCAAGTTCTGCTCTGCAACAACTCTGTCGACACCAGCAAACAAAACTTACACTACGTACCTGAAGATATAAGGAACACAATAACATGGTACCATATACTACAAGAAACACTACCTCTCCAGTTCTGCCAGAGACAAAGACCTCCACAACCTCCCCAATCTCTCCAGTTATTTTTTCCACCTGTCTTACGCATCTGCATTAATCCAAACCTTCCCTCACGCCCCTGCTTGGCCCCCACCTACATACATTCCCCTCCCAATGGAAATAAATCACTTTGACTCTTTTAGGTTATCCTATTTATTTAACACTATGTATGATAATAGTATTTATGTGTATATGTGTCTAGATAAACTTACTTACACCTTCAACCTACCACACCTCCACTCACAACTTACACCTTCAACCTACCACACCTCCACTCACAACTCCCACGTCTCAATCTGCACAAGAAACTTTTAACCTTCCCTCACCACACAGGTTTCCCCAAGCTCTTCAAACCTCTTCTCCCCCTCCTTCCCTACACAATCCTACTCCTCACTTACAATCCCTTCCTACCAATCCCTGGCAATCTCTTTCCCTATTCCCTTCTCAAGATATTTTTCCCCGACGAAAAAAAAAGGCCACCATCTTTCTTTTGATTTAAATAACATGCCGACGACATTATGTGAATTCCACACGAGGAGAAGAGATAGTCGTATATATATTCTTGTTAGTTAATGATGTAAGAACAAGACTGTAACTACAGGGAAAGACTACAGCAAGACTTGAACTTGCCTGGGGTGGTCAGGGAAACTGCTACGGGACTTCAACCCCAGCAAGTGCAAGGTCATGCAAATCCTGGAATTAGAAAGCTTCAGAACATGTCCGAGGAGACACACAGAATAAGAGCAACAACCCTGACGTAACTTGTGAACTTAACAAGTGACGCTAAAGAACCTCAGCAGTTATTCAGAACGCAGTATAAGCCATGTCAGACCTAACAGAGCTGGGAGCTCACACCTGATCTTGTTCACAAGGAAGACTAAAGTTCAGAGGTTCGTAAAGTAGCCTCGAACTTGTCATTCACTTAGCATATATCGTCCTTGACGTGTACACACTGACAGCACATGCATATATATATACTGATATATATATATATCAGTATATATACACTTAGAATTTACTTTTGTTCCCAAGAGGCCATATAGGGAATAAAGTACTCTTGACTGGTGGTAAACAGGTGACACGCAGACATTAGACATAAACAAGACGTACTAAACAGGTGACACGCAGACATTAGACATAAACAAGACGTACTAAACAGTGGACCGTGGACCGGGACTTCAGTCTTTATTTTGAGTGTTAGAATTCAACATTATCATCTTCATTTTCCTCCTCCCTCTCTAACCACTTCCTTCCTCTCTCACCACTTCCTTCCTCTCTCACCACTTCCTCCCTCTCTCACCACTTCCTCTCTCACCACTTCCTTCCTCTCTACCACTTCCTTCCTCTCACTTCTTACCTTCCTTCCCCTCTCTCACCACTTCCTCCCTCTCTCACCACTTCCTCTCTCACCACTTCCTTCCTCTCTAACCACTTCCTTCCTCTCTCACCACTTCCTTCCTCTCTCACCACTTCCTTCCTCTCTCACCACTTCCTTCCTCTCTCACCACTTCCTTCCTCTCTCACCACTTCCTTCCTCTCTCACCACTTCCTTCCTCTCTCACCACTTCCTTCCTCTCTCACTTCTTCCTTCCTCTCTCACCACTTCCTTCCTCTCTCACCACTTCCTTCCTCTCTCACTTCTTCCTCCTCACCACTTCCTTCCTCTCTCACCACTTCCTTCCTCTCTCACCTTCCTTCCTCTCTCACCACTTCCTTCCTCTCTCACACTTCCTTCCTCTCACCACTTCTCCTCTCACTCTTCCTTCCTCTCTCACCACTTCCTTCCTCTCTCACCACTTCCTTCCTCTCTCACCACTTCCTTCTCCTCACCACTTCCTTCCTCTCTCACCACTTCCTTCCTCTCTCACACTTCCTTCCTCTCTCACCACTTCCTTCCTCTCTCACCACTTCCTTCCTCTCTCACCACTTCCTTCCTCTCTCACTTCTTCCTTCCTCTCTCACCACTTCCTTCCTCTCTCACCACTTCCTCCCTCTCTCACCACTTCCTCCCTCTCTCACCACTTTCTTCCTCTCCTCACCACTTCCTCCTCTCTCACCACTTCCTTCCTCTCTCACCACTTCCTTCCTCTCTCACCACTTCCTTCCTCTCTCACCACTTCCTTCCTCTCTCACCACTTCCTTCCTCTCTCACCACTTCCTTCCTCTCTCACCACTTCCTTCCTCTCTCACCACTTCCTTCCTCTCTCACCACTTCCTTCCTCTCTCACCACTTCCTTCCTCTCTCACCACTTCCTTCCTCTCTCACCACTTCCTCCCTCTCTCACTTCTTCCTTCCTCTCTCACCACTTCCTCCCTCTCTCACCACTTCCTTCCTCTCTCACCACTTCCTTCCTCTCACCACTTCCTTCCTCTCTCACCACTTCCTCCTCTCTCACTTCTTCCTTCCTCTCTCACCACTTCCTTCCTCTCTCACCACTTCCTCCTCTCTCACCACTTCCTCCTCTCTCCCACTTCCTTCCTCTCCCCACTTCCTTCCTCTCTCACCACTTCCTCCCTCTCTCACCACTTCTCTCACCATTCTTCCTCTCTCACCCTTTTCCTCTTCACCATCTCCTCCTCACCACTTCCTCTCACCCTTCCTTCCTTCTCCCCACTTCCTCCTCTCTCCCCTTCTTCTCTCTACACTTCTCCTCTTCACCACTGACCGCCCACTTCCTAGCTTCTACCACCCACGCCCACCTCTCACATTATCAGAGTAACTGTGAGGCATCATGTGGGGGTGTTAATGGGAACTGTGAGTGGGTGTATGTAACATGGCTGAGCAACTCTGGTGACTGGTGGTGCTGGTGACTGGTGGTGACTGGTGGTGCTGGTGACTATTGGTACTGGTGACTGGTGGTGCTGGTCACTGGTGGTGCTGGTGACTGGTGATGCTGGTGACTGATGGTTAGTAGTGGTGCTGGTGACTGGTGGTTAGTAGTGGTGCTGGTGACTAGCGGTTAATAGTGGTGCTGGTGACTGGTGGTTAGTAGTGGTGCTGGTGACTGGTGGTTAATAGTGGTGCTGGTGACTGGTGGTTAGTAGTGGTGCTGGTGACTAGCGGTTAATAGTGGTGCTGGTGACTGGTGGTTAATAGTGGTGCTGGTGACTGGTGGTTAGTAGTGGTGCTGGTGACTGGTGGTTAGTAGTGGTGCTGGTGACTGGTGGTTAGTAGTGGTGCTGGTGACTGGTGGTTAGTAGTGGTGCTGGTGACTGGTGGTTAGTAGTGGTGCTGGTGACTGGTGGTTAGTAGTGGTGCTGGTGACTGGTGGTTAGTAGTGGTGCTGGTGACTGGTGGTTAGTAGTGGTGCTGGTGACTGGTGGTTAGTAGTGGTGCTGGTGACTGGTGGTTAGTAGTGGTGCTGGTGACTGGTGGTTAGTAGTGGTGCTGGTGACTGGTGGTTAGTAGTGGTGCTGGTGACTGGTGGTTAGTAGTGGTGCTGGTGACTGGTGGTTAGTAGTGGTGCTGGTGACTGGTGGTTAGTAGTGGTGCTGGTGACTGGTGGTTAGTAGTGGTGCTGGTGACTGGTGGTTAGTAGTGGTGCTGGTGACTGGTGGTTAGTAGTGGTGCTGGTGACTGGTGGTTAGTAGTGGTGCTGGTGACTGGTGGTTAGTAGTGGTGCTGGTGACTGGTGGCTAGTAGTGGTGCTGGTGACTGGTGGTTAGTAGTGGTGCTGGTGACTGGTGGTTAGTAGTGGTGCTGGTGACTAGCGGTTAATAGTGGTGCTGGTGACTGGTGGTTAATAGTGGTGCTGGTGACTGGTGGTTAGTAGTGGTGCTGGTGACTGGTGGTTAGTAGTGGTGCTGGTGACTGGTGGTTAGTAGTGGTGCTGGTGACTGGTGGTCAATAACGGTGCTAGTGGCGTCTATTGTCATCAAGACAATGATTATCACATTCATATATATTGCTAAACTGGTGTAGGTCCGTCATTGTTGCATGACAAACAACTCTGATGTCAGAAGGTAGAAATGTAGAGAGTGACTTCACGGATGAAAAGAGGTCGTCATGACACAGTAAATCATATTCAGTTACAAAGTCAGAATGAGTAATGAGGGTTTTTGAGAGAGCAAGGTAGATACCACTAGCATGTCAGAGTGTTCCATTTACTCTGACGAATGGGACACGTAAAAGTTCATTACCTTTGTAACTTGTTCAACTGTCCCTGGTCCAGTCCCTGGACCCATTACGTACCTCTGTAATCTTTTGACTACCGCCCACAGGATGGGTGTGGGCTGCGTAATAAAGATATTAAAGTATTGTGGAAACGTTTGGCCAGCCAGTGGCTTCCTCACTCTAATACAGGGAAGACTGGTGAAGATCAGAAGGAGTTTAAGGTAATCAGTCCCTGATCCTGGAGTCTATGAGATCAGTCCATCAATCTTGATAAGAGTATCTTCGGTACTCACTTGGATCAAGATTGATGGACTGGTCACAGCGACTCCAGCCTGAGGGACTGATTACCTCAAACTCCTTCTGATCTTCCACCTTCCTTGTACTGAACTGAGTCTTCTAACATTCTTCCTCGTATTGGACTGATGAAGTCACTGTGTGGCGAAACGTTTCCACAATACAGATACCTAAGTGCTGCACAAATGTCTCATACAACTTGCGGGTCTCTGAAGCATTTATATACGAAACACCTTGGCTGCTATGCCTTCCTTAGCTGTTCTTAGTTAAGCAAACATTCTCTTGGGGCTTCAAGGCTCTGTAGTCAATCTATCTCTTTAGGGACGATTTTAATTTCCAATAGAAATAAGTCACATTGTTTGACTTTATTAAGATATACTACGTTAAATCTACATAATGTTCTTTTTTTGTGCCAGTATCTGAGTGCCAGTATCTGAGTGCCTTCATCACCATTATATACAAACTTGTGTTGTGTACCTCAGCCTAAATCAAAATTAACTTACACGTAAAGGTCAACAATAGGTCTTTGAAATGTATGTTCCTTGCTTCTGTGAGAGACTGGATGACGTCATTCACTCACTACTGCCAAGTGTGTTCTCACTTGTTTGCATTCATCTATTTGTAGTTGCGAGGGTTGATTCTCAGCTCCTGGTCTCTCGTCTTCACCACGCATGAGTGGTTTTTAAAAGTTTCCTGCCTAGTGGGCCCTGTCATATGTTGCTCTGAAGCTGTACTCACCTATATTTGGTTGCAGAGGTTGATTCATAGCTCCTGGTCCCTGGTTCCTGTGAATATGTGTTTGTATATATATATGTGTGTGTGTGTGTGTATTCACCTAATTGTACTCACCTAATTTTGGTTGCAGGGGTCGAGACTTAGCTCAACAGGGGTGTGTGTGTGTGTGTGTGTGTTTGCAGGTATGTATGTGTGCAGGTGTGGGTATGTGGGGGCGTGTTTGATATGTTTGTACAAGCGCGGTGTGTTGGTGTGTGTAGGATGTGGGCGTGGGAGAGTGGTGAGTTTAGACATTAATGTACAAGTGATATTTACCTGTAGTAACCGTGTGTGTGTGTGTGTGTGTGTGTGTGTGTGTGTGTGTGTGTGTGTGTGTTGTGTGTGTGTGTGTGTGTGTGTGTGTGTGTGTGTAATTATGCATTTGTGGTTACCCATGTAAATTTTCAGGGAAGGAGGATAAGTAAGCCTTGTCATACCTATTCTTGAACTCGTGGATAAGTCCTCTTCCACTATGCCATTATTCGTCTCGTTCCATTCTTCACCAAATCTCGTGTTGAAAAAATGCTTCTTAACATTTCTATGCCTCATGTGAGTTCATTTGTAAGTGTGTTATTGCCATACATCCCTGGTAAAGAACCACTTCTTGTCTACCTTGTCTGTGCTCGTGAGTATTTTATATATCATAATCATATCTCCTCTTCTTCGTTTCTTAGCGCCCTGAAGTCAAGTATGTGCAGTTTACCCTCACAGCTTTTAATTCTTAAGAGTTGTGAGGCTCGATGCTCCGTCTAGCGACGTCCCGGTCTCCACTTAACCTTGACCAATTAAGAGGTAGACCTCACAGACAGACTAACATGAAGAGTGTAAGACATAACTAGAGACATCCAGTGAGTTATGCTCAATAACAGCGCACAAGGGCACAGAAACCCAGAAGATTAATTGGTCTGTATATTTCGATCCTCTTTTGGGGTCCTCATCAGCAGACATATAAGTGAAAGGAGAACATGAATATATAGAGAAGGTTACACATGTCCCCGTACAAGGGAGTGACGCGTGGGGGGACGTGTGATGGGAGTGACGCGTGGGGGGACGTGTGATGGGAGTGACGCGTGGGGGGACGTGTGATGGGAGTGACGCGTGGAGGACGTGTCATGGGAGTGACGCGTGGGGGGACGTGTCATGGGAGCGACGCGTGGGGGGACGTGTCATGGGAGCGACGCGTGGGGACGTGTCATGGGAGTGACGCGTGGGGGGACGTGTGATGGTAGTGACGCGTGGGGGACGTGTGATGGGAGTGACGCGTGGGGACGTGTCATGGGAGCGACGCGTGGGGGACGTGTCATGGAGGACGCGTGGGGACGTGTCATGGGAGTGACGCGTGGGGGACGTGTCATGGGAGCGACGCGTGGGGACGTGTCATGGAGTGACGCGTGGGGGACGTGTCATGGGAGGACGCGTGGGGGACGTGTCATGGGAGGACGCGTGGGGGACGTGTCATGGGAGCGACGCGTGGGGGACGTGTCATGGAGCGACGCGTGGGGACGTGTGATGGGAGGACGCGTGGGGGACGTGTCATGGGAGCGACGCGTGGGGGACGTGTATGGGAGCGACGCGTGGGGGACGTGTCATGGGAGCGACGCGTGGGGGACGTGTCATGGGAGCGACGCGTGGGGGACGTGTCATGGGAGTGACGCGTGGGGGACGTGTCATGGGAGGACGCGTGGGGGACGTGTCATGGGAGTGACGCGTGGGGGACGTGTCATGGGAGCGACGCGTGGGGACGTGTCATGGGAGCGACGCGTGGGGGACGTGTATGGGAGTGACGCGTGGGGGACGTGTCATGGGAGCGAGCGTGGGGACGTGTCATGGGAGTGACGCGTGGGGGACGTGTCATGGGAGGATGCGTGGGGACGTGTCATGGGAGGACGCGTGGGGACGTGTCATGGGAGTGACGCGTGGGGACGTGTCATGGGAGTGACGCGTGGGGACGTGTCATGGGAGTGACGCGTGGGGGACGTGTCATGGGAGCGACGCGTGGGGACGTGTCATGGGAGTGACGCGTGGGGGACGTGTATGGAGTGACGCGTGGGGGACGTGTCATGGGAGCGACGCGTGGACGTGTCATGGAGTGACGATTGGGACGTCGGGAGTGATGCGTGGGGACGTGTCATGGGAGTGACGCGTGGGGGACGTGTCATGGAGTGACGATTGGGGACGTGTCATGGGAGTGACGCGTGGGGGACGTGATGGAGTGACGCGTGGGGGACGTGTCATGGGAGTGACGATTGGGGACGTGTCATGGGAGTGACGTGGGGGACGTGTGATGGAGTGACGCGTGGGGGACGTGTCATGGGAGTGACGTGGGACGGGCATGGGACGTGGGACGTGTCATGGGAGTGACGTGGGGGACGTGTCATGGGAGTGACGCGTGGGGGACGTGTCATGGGAGTGACGCGTGGGGACGTGTCATGGGAGTGACGTGGGGGACGTGTCATGGGAGTGACGGGGGGGACGTGTCATGGGAGTGACGATTGGGGGACGTGTCATGGGAGCGCGTGGGGGGACGTGTCATGGGAGTGACGATTGGGGGACGTGTCATGGGAGTGACGCGTGGGGGACGTGTCATGAGAGTGACGCGTGGCGGGACGTGTCATGAGAGTGACGCGTGGCGGGACGTGTCATAGAAGATTATTATATATTTCATACAGTAATTCTGAAATAAAGATTTAGTATTTGTATAGTAGACAGAAGAGAAAAGGATGAGGGAACACTGATGAACACTGATGAACACTGATGAACACTGAACACTGATGAACACTGATGAACGCTGATGAACGCTGATGAACACTGATGAACGCTGATGAACGCTGATGAACGCTGATGAACACTGATGAACACTGATGAACGCTGATGAACGCTGATGAACACTGATGAACACTGATGAACACTGATGAACACTGATGAACGCTGATGAACACTGATGAACACTGATGAACGCTGATGAACGCTGATGAACACTGATGAACACTGATGAACGCTGATGAACGCTGATGAACACTGATGAACGCAGATGAACGCTGATGAACACTGATGAACGCTGATGAACACTGACAACAACAATAACACAAAGGAACACTAGAAAGAACTCGTTGAGTAGTGAAGAAAAAAAAGAAACATATAAGGGTATTGTGAGAACGTTTAGGTACTGTGCGAAACCTTGCTAAACCTTTGTGTTTTCTTGACTGGTGTGGACAGAAGGCGTCCGTACGAACCTTGTTGAGGCAACGGAAACAACGTAACGGTGAGGGAGTTGAAAGTCTGCCAGAGGTCAAACTGAACATCAGACTTAAACAAGCGGAGCCCAGGAGCTGCTGTTCGACTTTACCAATTTCCTACCACATGTACTGAATTTACATGTGATGATTATTATTATTATTGTGCACAAGCGCACACGATTTCCCTCTGGCCTTGTCCTCTTTTTCTAAGTTTCTCGCCCCCGCCAACTTTCCATTTCTCCCTCCTCCCCCACCTTCCCCACTCTAACTAATTCCCCACTCTTCCCTCTACTCTCTCTCCTTCCCCACTCCCCACCCCTATTTTCCTGTAATTATAGTTCTCACCTGCAATTACAGTAAAATACACAATATTAAACTCACTACCCCCCAAGCCTCCCTGCCCTCTCTCTCTCTCTCTCTCTCTCTCTCTCTCTATTACATAATGATAATATTAAGGTGTTTATCAGAGGAAAGAACACAGAAGGCGGTACATGGTATTGCAGGAAAGCTTCTCTACTGCATCGACTCCTGACTAACCAATAGGCAACAAAATTTGAGTGAGATTATTAAGGGGGAAGTGCTGATCATATACGACTGATGAAGACAAACTTTGCGCACCGTTTCATAAGTGGGTATGGCAGGGCCCAGGAGCCAGGCTGCTTGTTAGCTGGGAACGGAGCAAATGGTCCCAGCTATAATGAGTCAAACTTTCTGGGATTATCCTGGGTTATTAAACTTCGTGTAGCACACAGGTGCTACCGGGGAACTACCTCTCACGCAGTCGTCAGGATAAAGATCTTAACTGCGCGTACGATGTACGGTGGCCTGTGGCCTGGTAGGCTACGCTCTCGCCTCACACACAGTGTCCGTGGTTCGATCCCCGGCAAGGAAACATTAGGCGTGTAACCTTACTGTACTGTCCCCGTTCAACTAGCAAGTAAATAGGTACCTGGGTGTTAATCGACTTGTGTGGGTGGCATCCTGGGAGACAAGATTCAAGGACCCCAATGGAAATAAGACAGTCTCTTGAAGACGCACTGGCTTTCTAGGGTTATCCTGGGTTGCTAACCCTCTGGGGTTAAAAACTTTATCTTATAGGGAAGGTGCTCGTGGCTTGAACCCTCATCTCACACACTGAGGGGTCCAGGATCGATCCCCGGCACGGGTGAAACATTGAGCATGTTTCCTTACAATTGTTGTCACTGTTCACCTAACAGTAAGTAGGTACCTGGGTGTTAGCCGATTGTTGAGGGTGGCATCCTGGAAAACATAAGGGACGTGTTTCTACAAGACACCTGCTGTCCCTGTTCAACCATCAGTATAAAGTAGGTACCTGGGTGTTAGTCGACTGGTGTGGGTCGCATCTTGGGACAAAACTGACCTAATTTGCTCGAAATGCTCTGCATAACAAGCGACTTTCTATATAGTAGTATGACATTGATGTCAGCTAGGCCTGTATACCTTGGAGGAGGAGGAGGTGTTGATTCACCGGGAATTCTCCCGGCCCGGGTCTTTACCAGATGGTGACCCGGCTCCGGCTCCCTGGCGTGGGAGTAGCAGAGACCTATGTCTCCCATGGGAGGGGATACTCCTCAGCGGCGGGACCAACTGGTCCCAGGCCTAGCCACATTCCCCACCAGCACGAGGCAGGTGGTAGATAGATGCTAGGCCACCCTGGTCTGCCACCTTCCCCGCCCCAAGGAGGCTGACGGGAAGGGCAGGCTTGCGAGCCGCAGATGGTAGCAAGCTCCAGCCTTGGCACCTACCCTGCCCTAGAAGGGCTGGGCATGGTAATCGACCCGTATACCTTGTACATGTACTTGTACAAATAAAGATATTATTATTATTATAAGATTAATCTAAGCTGCCAGAAATGCTCTGCATAACCAGGGGCTTTCAATGTAGTATGCCAGTGATGTCAGCTAGGTCTGTAATAGTTGTATCATGCACTTGCAGAAATAAGGATTTGGAGAGAGCCGCGAGGGCGTTGACCCTGGGAGGGTCTTCCAGGTATAAGAGGATGGAGAGGAAGTAAACATAGTATATGCTGGGAAAGAGACTCAGAAAACGGAGAACAGGGAGAGGTATGACTACTGCAGACTTGATACAGACGCGGGTAAGTTTATTTAGGCACAGGTAGCTATCATACAGTTATCATACGTAGCGTAAATTACCTAGGATAACCCAAAAAAGCCAGACAAAGTGAATTATTTCCACTGGGGTAATTACACATTATAATTATATATTGTAACCTTTGCAAAGAAATAAAATATTTAATCTTTTAATCTTGCTATTTTCACTGGGGAGACCAAAAATAATTCAGGTACAGCGAAAGAAGACGTTATAAACGTACAGACAATACGGAATGTGAGGAAAAGAATGATTAACATTAGAGCACTGGGGAAAAATTTTCATTCATTGTATGATAAAAAGCACAAAGTGTCATTCACATACTAATATACACGCATGTGCCAGCTACAAACACACTAACCTATTACAAACATTCACACACCAACTAAACACCTGCGCGGAAATACTTCTTCCTTCGAATATAAGACTGGAGATATTACTAGTCATTTTGAGGTGATGAATCCCTCAGCTTTGATAGGTGGTCAGTCCCTCAGCCTCTGAGAGCGGGTGATGTACACATAATTCCTTACACTTGTTGTTCCTGTTCACTTAGCAGTAAATAAGTACCCAGGTGTTAGCCGACTGTTGTGGGTGGCATACCATGGGTGTGGATGGTAATTTATTTTCAAATCAGAACTAGACACAACCCTCATGCGGTATATACACTAAGAACGTCTTTACTGGATACAGTTCGGTGCCGGTACCTTGGTGGCTCCTTAAGACATCTTGTGTCCTTTCATCCATGTAACCTTCAGCTGACCAAAGATGGACTTATGAAGAGAACTGTTTGTGTTAATGGAACATGTCACCTACAAGATAGTTCTAGCAGCAACGACTGGATACTATACTTCCTCACCTGTCCACTCCGGATCATTGGAGCTTAAAACTCTTCATAAGAACATAAGAACATAAGAAAGAAGGAACACTGCAGCAGGCCTACTGGCCCATGCGAGGCAGGTCCAAATCTCCAACGGCTTAAGCCAATGCCCCGACCCAGCCAGGTCAGGTTACATTCACTTAAGGAAGGAGCACTGCATCTGACCTAGTAGCACAACCTAGTCAGGACCAATTCACACCCAACCGCACCCACTCATATAATTGTCCAGCCGACCACCTGGTCAGGTCACTTCCACTTAAGGAATTAGTACAGGTCAGGTTACATTCACTTAAGGAAGGAGCACTGCATCTGACCTAGTACAAGCTCACACCCATCCACACCCACTCATGTATTTATCTAACCTATTTTTAAAACTACACAACGTCTTAGCATCTATGACGGTACTCGGGAGTTTGTTCCACTCATCCACAACTCTATTACCAAACCAGTGCTTTCCTATATCCTTCCTGAATCTGAACTTTTCCAACTTGAAACCATTGCTGCGAGTCCTGTCTTGGTTGGATATTTTCAGCACGCTATTTACATCCCCTTTGTTTATTCCTGTTTTCCATTTGTACACCTCAATCATATCCCCCTAATTCTACGCCTTTCTAGAGAGTGCAGATTCAGGGCCCTCAGTCTATCCTCATAGGGAAGATTTCTGATACATGGGATCAACTTTGTCATCCTCCTCTGTACGTTTTCCAGTGCATTTATATCCATTCTGTAATACGGTGACCAGAACTGTGCAGCATAATCTAAATGAGGCCTAACCAAAGATATATAGAGTTGAAGAACAACCTGAGGACTTCTGTTATTTATACTTCTTGATATGAAGCCAAGGATTCTGTTAGCTTTATTGCGAACACTTATGCACTGTTGTCTAGGCTTCAGATTACTACTAACCAGAACTCCTAAATCCTTCTCGCAATTACAAGTAATAAGATCTATATTATTCAGCTTATATGTGGCATGGTTATTGTCCTGCCCAACATTTAGAACTTTGCATTTGTTTACATTAAACTGCATCTGCCACTTCTCCGACCACTGCATCAGTCTATTCAAATCATCCTGGAGTGCTCTAATGTCCTCATTGAATGAATTGGACAGCCTATTTTGGTGTCATCAGCAAATTTACTTATGCTACTATTTATTCCCTCATCTATGTCGTTTATGTAAATTGTAAACAACAGGGGCCCAAAACTGACCCCTGTGGAACACCGCTTGAGACACGCCCCATTCTGATTTCTCTCCATTTATGCAAACTCTCTGCCGCCTATTAGTCAACCATGCCTCTACCCAGGAAAAAATTTCTCCTCCTATTCCGTGTGCCTTAAGTTTCCTCAGTAGCCTCTGATGTGGAACTTTATCGAAAGCCTTACTGAAGTCCATATACACAATATCATATTCATTACCATGATCTACTTCCTCAAACACCTTAGTGAAAAAAGTTAGTAAATTCGTAAGACATGAACGCCCCTTTGTAAAACCGTGTTGAGATTCATTAATCAATTTATGCTTTTCAAGATGGCTACGAATTGCCTCGGCAATTATTGATTCCATAAATTTACCAACTATGGAGGTAAGGCTTATTGGTCTATAGTTCGAAGCTAAGGACCTGTCACCTGCCTTGTAAATAGGTATTACATTTGCATTTTTCCACTTGTCTGGCACTATGCCAGTTTGTAGTGATATATTGAAAAGATTTGCCAAAGGTTTGCTAAGTTCCTCTTTACATTCCTTTAAAACTCTTGCAAACAGTTCATCAGGGCCTGGGGATTTGTTAGGTTTTAATTTCTCTATTTGTCTGAGGACCATGTCACTAGTTACCCCAATCACCTTCAGTCGTGGATGTAGATCTTAAACGTCTTATTGTAACTCCTATATTTTATTTAATTAGTCTATTGTTTACCGTCTTTTTGTTATTTTAATTGTTTAGGATTTAGTCATTTTGGTTATTTACGTAATAAATGTATTTTAAAGCCTTTTTTCCTGATTAGTTTTGCCTTGAAAGCATCTTTCATCTCCTTAAAACTATGACAACAGCTTTTAGCTTGTAAAAAAATAAAAGCAATAAGGAAACAATATTATAGGAAGAGATGTATAAAAACGTTGATAATTTTGGCTAAGTCTGTCAGAGCACACGTCCCCCAACGACCAATGTGACGCATTCATAGTTCCTTGCTATTATTGTTTCCCCTGGCATGAATATGCACATACACATGCATACTGTATATATGTGTGCACATATATGTATGACTATCTTCACATGCATAAATGTACATGCGAACACTCGCATGCACAGACTACAAGGATAATCAAACATGAGGTTGCCCACTTTGTTTATTCACACCACACTCCCTGAGGTGAATGCAAGACCTACTCACGAAGTATACGTGCATAGTTTTCCTTGTTGCAGACTTAGTTTGCTGAGGAAGCATCCAGAGACGCCGAGCCTACACATTTACAGGAATGTAGCTTTGATTAACGTCGCTGTAACTCCGCTACAATAATCTATACCTGGAGAGGGATTCGGGGGTCAACGCCCCCACGGCTCGGTCTGAGACCAGGCCTCGTGGTGGATCTGGGTCTGATCAACCAGGCTGTTACTGCTGGCCGCACGCAAACTGACGTACGAACCACAGGTACTGACCAGTTCATTGATGGTAAACATAGGCAAAGCTAAGGTAGGAAAAGTTTTCGTGGCTCGGTTGGCAGCGCACTCAGCTCACATACCGAGTGTTCGTGGTTCGTGGGTGTTACTAGACCGTTGCAGGTCGCATCCTGCGGGTAATAGTATACTCTAGACAGGTCTGGGCTTTGAAATGAGCTGAGGTAGGATAATAGCTCTTAGCTTCTATAATAGATTTGTGTAGAACAAAAAAGTAAAAGTCTGAGAAATGTGGATTATAGTGGGGAAGGGAACATTGGTTTCACCAGCAATGAGAAAATGGAACAAGAGCTTCCATTTATGTCAACTGAACACCTTCTCCCCCAGAAAAGACAGACGCCTACATTCTCTCTCTCTTTAGGTCACTCACCGGCTTCCTTTCCCAACTTTCCCCATAGAAATTCGAAGTGAAAAAAAAACAGAAGCCGGTTGAGTGGCCAGCGGGCAGTATATACTGAAGCAAATGCCTCGACCAGAGGATGTGGAAAATTTGCCACCAATGCTCAGGGCAGAGGCAGAATTAAACGTCTGTACACCATCAAGGTCGAGGCAAAAGTCCCGGATTTAGCATGTTGTTCACGCTCTTGAGCGCCGATTCTGACATCCTGTTTCTGTATACTATTGTTCACGCTCTTGATCACCGATTCTGATATCCGGTTTCTGTATACTGTTGGTCACGTTTTTGAGCGCCGAGTCAGCTACGGTAATTCCATATGGCGTTATGCTTATGATAATGTAAATAATGTGCAGTAACAGCGTCTACCTGATGCCACAGCTCGGTGATGACACTATACTCCCGTCTAGGATGTCGGAGGATCGAGCCTCTACTGTTACTCTCACACACACACGCGCGTGTGCGGGGCCAGGAGCTATGAATCGACACCTGCAACCACAATTAGGTGAGTACACACACACACACACACATACAAGGTGGACAGAGACAGGATGTTCCAGAGATGGGACACAGAAACAAGGGGTCACAATTGGAAGTTGAAGACTCAGATGAGTCAAAGAGATGTTAGGAAGTATTTCTTTAGTCATAGAGTTGTCAGGAAGTGGAATAGTCTGGCAAGTGATATATTGGAGGCAGGAACCATACAGTTTTAAGACGAGGTATGATAAAGCTCATGGAGCATGGAGAAAGAGGACCTAGTAACGATCAGTGAAGAGGCGGGGCCAGGAGCTATGTATCGACCCCTGCAACCACAAATAGGTGAGTATACCTGACCTGGCAATGAAAAAAATGATAAAATTATTTTACGTGGTGCATTAAGAACTTTCAAAACTGTGAAGGTGCCTTGATGCTGAGGTGCCTTGATGCTGAGGTGCCTTGATGCTGAGGTGCCTTGATGCTGAGGTGCCTTGATGCTGAGGCGCCTTGATGCTGATGTGCCTTGATGCTGAGGTGCCTTGATGCTGAGGTGCCTTGATGCTGAGGTGCCTTGATGCTGAGGCGCCTTGATGCTGAGGTGCCTTGATGCTGAGGCGCCTTGATGCTGAGGCGCTTTGATGCTGAGGCGCCTTGATGCTGAGGCGCCTTGATGCTGAGGCGCCTTGATGCTGAGGTGCCTCGATGCTGAGGTGCCTTGATGCTGAGGCGCCTTGATGCTGAGGCGCCTTGATGCTGAGGTGCCTTGATGCTGAGGCGCCTTGATGCTGAGGCGCCTTGATGCTGAGGCGCCTTGATGCTGAGGTGCCTTGATGCTGAGGCGCCTTGATGCTGAGGCGCCTTGATGCTGAGGTGCCTTGATGCTGAGGTGCCTCGATGCTAAGGCGCCTTGATGCTGAGGCGCCTTGATGCTGAGGTGCCTTGATGCTGAGGTGCCTTGATGCTGAGGCGCCTTGATGATGAGGTGCCTTGATGCTGAGGTGCCTCGATGCTGAGGCGCCTTGATGCTGAGGTGCCTTGATGCTGAGGCGCCTTGATGCTGAGGTGCCTTGATGCTGAGGCGCCTTGATGCTGAGGTGCCTTGATGCTGAGGCGCCTTGATGCTGAGGCGCCTTGATGTTGAGGCGCCTTGATGCTGAGGCGCCTTGATGCTGAGGCGCCTTGATGCTGAGGTGCCTTGATGCTGAGGTGCCTCGATGCTGAGGTGCCTTGATGCTGAGGTGCCTCGATGCTGAGGCGCCTTGATGCTGAGGTGCCTTGATGCTGAGGTGCCTTGATGCTGAGGTGCCTTGATGCTGAGGCGCCTTGATGCTGAGGTGCCTTGATGCTGAGGCGCCTTGATGCTGAGGCGCCTTGATGCTGAGGCGCCTTGATGCTGAGGCGCCTTGATGCTGAGGTGCCTTGATGCTGAGGCGCCTTGATGCTGAGGCGCCTTGATGCTGAGGTGCCTTGATGCTGAGGCGCCTTGATGCTGAGGCGCCTTGATGCTGAGGCGCCTTGATGCTGAGGTGCCTCGATGCTGAGGCGCCTTGATGCTGAGGTGCCTTGATGCTGAGGTGCCTTGATGCTGAGGCGCCTTGATGCTGAGGTGCCTTGATGCTGAGGTGCCTTGATGCTGAGGCGCCTCGATGCTGAGGCGCCTTGATGCTGAGGTGCCTTGATGCTGAGGCGCCTTGATGCTGAGGTGCCTTGATGCTGAGGCGCCTTGATGCTGAGGCGCCTTGATGCTGAGGCGCCTTGATGCTGAGGCGCCTTGATGCTGAGGCGCCTTGATGCTGAGGCGCCTTGATGCTGAGGTGCCTTGATGCTGAGGCGCCTTGATGCTGAGGCGCCTTGGTGCTGAGGTGCCTTGATGCTGAGGCGCCTTGATGCTGAGGCGCCTTGATGCTGAGGCGCCTTGATGCTGAGGTGCCTCGATGCTGAGGCGCCTCGATGCTGAGGTGCCTTGATGCTGAGGTGCCTTGATGCTGAGGCGCCTTGATGCTGAGGTGCCTTGATGCTGAGGTGCCTCGATGCTGAGGCGCCTTGATGCTGAGGCACCTTGATGCTGAGGCACCTTGATGCTGAGGTGCCTTGATGCTGAGGTGCCTTGATGCTGAGGCACCTTGATGCTGAGGCACCTTGATGCTGAGGCACCTTGATGCTGAGGCACCTTGATGCTGAGGTGCCTTGATGCTGAGGTGCCTTGATGCTGGTGACACGGCTCTTCAACTCTTGCTTCAAGGAACTGAAGCTACATTTGCTTCATTGTTCAAACATGAACACTACTTCTACATCTTGAACTCTTCCTCTTGAATAGAATAACCTGAGAAATAGGTCAGTATCTGTCTGTAAACACTGTTGATTACCACCATCATCATCTTATCGTATATTCATGGAAAGCGCTAAATTCGCAAGGGTTAAACAGGTTCCAGCTTCATTGACATTCACTGAGTGTGGACCAATAAATATTCGGATCATTCTCACAACACGAGTGATGATTGTGCTGTACCGACTACGATATTAGAGTGAGGCGTCTGAGTTGGTGGCTTGAGTGGGCAGCTAACTGCAGAATATTGCTTGATACACTCTCTTCTGTTGTTAACCCTAAGAAGTGCAGTGCCAGCTGCTACTGATGCACGTACCAGGCGTGCTAGCACGAGTGGCACTCTTCATAATTTACCCTCATGCTGCATAGTCTCCCTCTATTAAGCCTTCTTTTTCCACGCCCGTCCATCCTCACCCTCTTTCCTCTTCATCCTCCTAATCCACTCACCCTTCTCCATTACCCACAACCGTCACCCCTCTCCCTCTTTTCATCCTCCTACTCCCTCATCCCTTCTCCCCTCACCGTCCCTCTTTTCATCCTCCTACTCCCTCATCCCTTCTCCCCTCACCGTCCCTCTTTCCCCTCACTCTGACATACGTACCAGGATCGTCAATGCCACTAGTTTATTCGCTGCAGTATTTGGTTGATGTGCGTCTCCACATGGTGGTGGTGCGCTCACGTCTGCGACCACATGGTGGTGGTGCGCTCACGCCTGCGACCACATGGTGGTGGTGCGCTCACGCCTGCGACCACATGGTGGTGGTGCGCTCACGCCTGCGACCACATGGTGGTGGTGCGCTCACGCCTGCGACCACATGGTGGTGGTGCGCTCACGCCTGCGACCACATGGTGGTGGTGCGCTCACGCCTGCGACCACATGGTGGTGGTGCGCTCACGCCTGCGACCACATGGTGGTGGTGCGCTCACGCCTGCGACCACATGGTGGTGGTGCGCTCACGCCTGCGACCACATGGTGGTGGTACGCTCACGCCTGCGACCACATCAACGAACAAGCTGCCAACTTCACGAAGCTCATAAGGAATCATTGACGGAGTCATCACATTATAATAATAATAATAATAATAATAATAATAATAATAATAATAATAATATCTTTATTTACTACAAGTACATGTACATGGTATACAGGCCTAGCTGACATCAGTGACATACTACTATATAGAAAGTCCCTTGTTATGCTGAGCATTTCGGGCAAATTAGGTCAGTGTCCCAGGATGAGACTCATACCAGTCCACTAACACCCAGGTACCCATTTTACTGATGGGGAACATAGACAACAGGTGTAAAAAAACACGCCCAATGTTTCTGCCCTGGCTGGGAATCGAACCCAGGCCCTCGCCGTGTGAAGCGAGACCTGTGTTAGATGCTTCTTACCTTGACAAATAACACACTTAGATCCTTGTTATGCGAGGCTAGCAGCCTGTGTGTGTGTACTCACCTATATGTGGTTGGAGGGGTCGAGTTACAGCCTCTTGGCTGGTCGCCACTAGATCCGCTCTCTTCCGGCTTTAAGAGACCTGTCATATCTCTACTTAAAGCTACGTATACATGTGTGTGTGTATGTGTGTGTGTAGAGGGGAGGGAATCATTTAGCATAGGTTTGTTTATACTGGCGTAAACAATATGCCAAATGTTGTTACTTCTCCCCCAGTCTCTCTCTATCTCTCTCTCTCTTTCTTTGTCAGTGTGTGTTTGGGGTCAGTAAAAGGTCACCATGACGTCAGGTCATTCTTGAAGCAACTATCAGTGTCTTCTACAACATTTCAATGGCTGACGTATTCTTACCGTAACAAACATCAGTGAGGACAAACTCTCATCAATCGCCTGGACATAATTACGCAAACTGGAGAATGTTAACTCACGTTTAATGTCTATGTTCCTCTACCGGCCTGTGAATGACGTCACGTTTAAACATTCTAGCCACCTCGGGGGTGGGGGGGTACCTACATAGGTGCTCCAACATTCCTCCCTCCAACACCTAGGTCCTTCATGGCTCTCTCATATCCGCCCTCCCTCACCCTCTCTCCTCCCACGCATGGAAATCCTTCGGTGGAAGTCATAGCTTAAGCGGAATTCTGAGCACTGCCCAGTAAGTCTTGATCCGGTAATTCATTCTCTCTCTCTCTCTCTCTCTCTCTCTCTCTCTCTCTCTCTCTCTCTCTCTCTCTCTCTCTCTCTCTCTCTCTCTCTCTCTCTCTTTCTCTGTCTCTCTCTCTTTCTGTCTCTGTCTGTTTGTCTGTCTGTCTGTCTCTCTCTCTCTTTCTCTCTCTCTCTCTCTCTCTCTCTCTCTCTCGTCTCTCTCTCTTTCTCTGTCTCTCTCTCTCTCTCTTTCATCAACGTCTTGAACAACCACTTCAACAAAGGATATAAAATATGCCGAGGCTCAAAGGGTCTTGTCTTGAATCATCAACGTTGAATGCTTTGACTTCATCTAGTTGTACGTTTATTACTTAAAAACCACATATATAATATATATATTTTAATATATATATATATATTTTATATATATATATATATATATATATATATATATATATATATATAAAGACGGGGGTAGGGGATGTGGAATATTCAAATGGTTTCAGAAAGAAATCCAAATATTCTTCCTCGAAGCCTTTTTATCTACTTCTCCGAGCATAACACACACACACACATGAAGAGGCGGGGCCAGGAGCTGTGACTCTACCCCTGCAACCACATATTGGTGAGTAAACATGATAACGTTCAAAATACCGAGAGGAATCGACAGGGTGAGCAGGAACAGAATGTTTGAGAGATGGGATACAGGAACAAGAGGACACAACTTCAAGCTGAGAAGTCAGATGAGTCATAGGGATGTTAGGAAGTATTTCTTCAGTCTTAGAATTAACAGGAAGTGGAACAGTCGGGTGAGTGAAGTGGTAAAGGTGGGATCCATACATAGCATTAAGAAGAGGTACGATAAGGCTCTTCGAGCAAGTAGAGAGTGGACCTAGTAGCGACCAGCGAAGAGGTGGGGCCAGGAGCTGTGAATCGACCCCTGCAACCACAAATAGGTGAGCACACACACATACACAAACCCTGCTCCTGCCAGGAAGTTTGGCAAGGCTGACGGAGCGTGGGAAGGTGGCTACCATCCCTCTCTCTCTCTCTCTTCACTATGAATCAGCCATCTTCAACCAATAAAGAAGTGTCAATGTATATGCGGGTGTATATGGTGTATCAGTGTATGATGCGGGTGTAAATATGAGTGATAATGTATACACTCGCCTCATAATGCATGTCAATAAACAAATGGTATATATCTGAATACACAATGAAAATAAGTCACTGTCTCTGTAGGTTATCCTTGGTAATTTACTCATATGTTACTATGTATGATAATTGTATTCATGTGTACCTGTACCTAAATCAATTTAAAGGTTGGAATATACTCGTGGACCACCACAGTGGTGGACAACACCTCAGAGAAGTGACCTAAACTGCCATCATATAACTAAGACCAACATCAACACAAATGTTCAGATTCTTTCTGAAGAACACACCACACATTACAACCATCACTTATTGCCATCACACCGCCCATTATTGTCATCTGTACCACCCACTCCTGCCACCACACCGCCCATTCCTGCAATCATACTGCCCATTCCTGCCATACCGCCCATTATTGCCATCTGTACCGCCCATTATTGCCATCTGTACCGCCCATTATTGCCATCTGTACCGCCCATTATTGCCATCTGTACCGCCCATTATTGCCATCTGTACCGCCCATTATTGCCATCTGTACCGCTCATTATTGCCATCCTTGTACCGCCCATTATTGCCATCTGTACCGCCATTATTGCCTCCCATCCTGTACCGCTCATTATTGCCATCTGTACTGCCCCCATTATTGCCATCTGTACCGCCCATTATTGCCATCTGTACCGCTCATTATTGCCATCTGTACCGCCCATTATTGCCATCTGTACCGCCCATTATTGCCATCTGTACCGCCCATTATTGCCATCTGTACCGCCCATTATTGTCATCTGTACCGCCCATTATTGCCATCTGTACCGCCCATTATTGCCATCTGTACCGCCCATTATTGCCATCTGTACCGCCCATTATTGTCATCTGTACCGCCCATTATTGCCATCTATACCGCCCATTATTGCCATCTGTACCGCCCATTATTGTCATCTGTACCCCCATTCATGCCATCTGTACCACACACTCCTGCCACCACACCGCCCATTCATGCCATCATACCGCCCATTATTGCCATCTGTATCACCCACTCCTGCCACCACACCGCCCACTTCTGCCATCTGTACCGCCCACTCCAACCACCCACTACAAGCTAGATAGTCACCAACTTGTTGCCACCTTCTCTCTGCCAAATAAATACCTTGACCAACGCCGCCACTGACACAGTTACCACAGTCGTGTAAGTCACTGTTAGTGACGGTGTTTTATCAGAAGAAACGGAAATGAGAAATGGAAATCAGCCATCATAATCAGTCAGCATTTTGACAGTTGTAAAGACAGTCAAATGGGCGACTTTTAAAGCTTCAAGTCCAGATCTTACAGTTTTTCATCTACAACTCTATTGCCAAAACAGCACTCAACTCTATGCTTTCTAAATCTAAACTTGTCAAACTTGAGTTCATTGCAAGAACAAAACATAGTCAAGTGTGAGAATAACCTTATTGTTATCCTGACATAAAGTTATATATGAACTTACCGAGTGACTAACGACGGGTTGAGGTGTAACAGCCTTGTATGGTGTAGTTTAGGCCTTCACCTCAGCCTATACCATGACTTCCTGCGTCTCTTCTTCTCCCACTTCTGCTCCAAAAATGCTTCTTATATACTCTTTCTCAGTTCCCTTTTCTGTTTTTTTGCAGTTGTAAATCAATAGGCTTTATCGTAAACGCACAAATTAATTTTAATCATATTATCAAATATTTTTAAATTTTATTAAGAGATCGAACGAAAGTATTATTGTCTTTATATATATATATATGAAGTTTATCACTATTTTATTCATGAAGAACCGCTAAAACCCATTATGAGCATACAGTGCCTAGTGAGGCACTCAGGTTTGGTCCGAGGAAGAGGATGGTAGCTCCAGTGTCTTGGATCAAGAGCCTTTATGAGCACCAAGGCTCGCCCATCTCTCCTTAAGTCTTTTATATGATTAAAATTCGTGACTAGTTTAATTACCATTAATGTAGTAAACTCGGTTATATTAACTCAGCTGGTGTAAACTAAGCTTTAGTTAACTCAGCTGGTGTAAACTAATCTTTACGGTTAACTCAGCTGGTGTAAACTAATCTTTGCAGTTAACTCAGCTGGTGTAAACTAATCTTTGCAGTTAACTCAGCTGGTGTAAACTAATCTTTGCAAACAGTTTACTCAGCTGGTGTAAACTCTTTGCAGTTTACTCAGCTGGTGTAAACTCTTTGCAGTTTACTCAGCTGGTGTAAACTCTTTACAGTTTACTCAGCTGGTGTAAACTCTTTGCAGTTTACTCAGCTGGTGTAAACTCTTTGCAGTTTACTCAGCTGGTGCAAAATAATTTACAAACATTTAACTCAGCTGGTGTAAACTAATCTTTACAAACAGTTAACTCAGCTGGTGTAAACTAATCTTTACAAACAGTTAACTCAGCTGGTGTAAACTAATCTTTACAAACAGTTAACTCAGCTGGTGGAAACTAATCGTCATTATTTTTTCCCTGGGGTCCATTAGCAAGTTTTTCCAGCGCATCAACAGTTGATTATTATCTTCACCTTTCTTGCGTGTGGCCTCAGTAGTTGTGTCTATAACAAACTTGCATCACACACATCGGCCATAACTAAAACACGTCAGATAACACAAGAACAAAGTATATAATAAGAGTGTGAGAGGCGTGAAGCACACGTCCACACTCCATGAAGGCCAGGCCAGTACTGCCTCTGCCACCGCCCTCAACCTCTTTATATACCTCCATGGACATTTCTATTTGTTATTTCATTACCACGTCAATTACACTCCTTTACAGGGGTTATGTGAGCTCTAGCGACAGTGCCACATCATGTGCCATCTCATGGGTTTCAACATAACAGTGACAGGCCAAAAAAACACCACACACACACAGTCTCTTCCACCCATGAAGTCCAGCTGTGCAAATAATGAAGGAATTCCTTGTAAGTCTATTTAGTCAGATACACATAAGTACAGTTAGCATACATAGTGTAAATTACCCAGGATAACACAAAAAAGCCCGACAAAGGGACTCATTTCCATTGGGATCCTTAAAACATATTATTATTTAAGCCTTCAAAGTTAAAACAGCTAACAATTCTTGTTTGTCATGGGTGGCATCATCACCTCAGTGAGCAGACACACTTAGCATGACAGTATTTCTTTAGCCATAGAGTTGTCAGGAAGTGGAATAGTCTGGCAAGTGACGTAGTGGAGGCAGGAACCATACATAGTTTTAAGACTAGGTTTGATAAAGCTCATGGAGCAGGGAGAGAGAGGACCTAGTAGCAATCAGTGAAGAGGCAGGGCCAGGAGCTATGAATCGACCCCTGTAACCACAAATAGGTGAGTAGCGTGAGAGTGTAGGCAATGTGGTGTAGTGTGTGTGACACTAGTGCCAGAGGGTGACACAAGGCACCACTGTAGTATAAATATCACCCCCCTCCCTCCTGTCCTTACCTGGACACAGTATAGAAAACGTGAGGCTAGGTTCACTGCCTACCTTCACCAGGGCTCTTGATCCAGGGAATTATACCTACTCTTTCTTTTGGATCGAATCTGATTGGTTTATTTCCCAAAGATGCTTTATGACCCCTGTGGGTCATATATTACTTTATGACCCCTGAGGGTCATACGCTGTTTTATGACCCCTGTGGGTCATGCCCTGCTTTATGACCCCTGTGGGTCATACACTGCTTTATGACCCCTGTGGGTCATACACTGCTTTATGACCCCTGTGGGTCATACACTGCTTTATGACCCCTGTGGGTCATACACTGCCTTATGACCCCTGTGAGTCATGCACTGCTTTATGACCCCTGTGGGTCATACAGTAGAGTGCAGGTCAGTGCTCTCAATCTACAAGGGTATTATATTCATGGAAAAGCGTTAAACCCGTAGTAAGCTTCCGTTACTGCTACAATATTATTCCTTGGTATTTTAAATGATTTTATTATGGGGGATGAAAATGGTTTCATTGTATTATGGGTATGCGTTAAACCCTCAGGGGTCATACCGCTACTGGGGAATGGGAGGCAATCAGGTTCAGTCCAAGGGAAGGGCAGGTTCAATTCCTTGGATCAAGATCCCCCTCACCTTCATGAAGACACCTTAAAGGGATTATTATCATATTTAAAACTAAGCGCCAAACCCCAAGGGTCATACAGGCGTTAAACGGAAGACTCAGTAGGAACGTCATATAAACAGACAACGTCATTCTTTGTCTACTTAGTCCCTCGGCCTGGTAGACAACGCTCTTGCCTCACACACTGAGTGTCCATGGTTCAATCCCCGGCATGGGTAGAAACATTGGACGTGTTTCCTTACACCTGCTGTCCCTGTTCACCTAGCAGTAAGTAGGTACCTGGTTGTTAGTCGACTGGTGTGGGTGGCATCCTGGGGAAGAAGACTTAAGGACCACAATGGAAATAAAACAGAGTCCTCGATGACGCATTGACTTTCTTGGGTTATCCTGGGTGGCTAACCCTCCCCTGGGTTATCCTTGGTGTCTAACCCTCCCTTGGGTTATCCTGGGTGGCTAACCCTCCCCTGGGTTATCATTGGTGTCTAACCCTCCCTTGGGTTATCCTGAGTGTCTAACCCTCCGGTATAGGAATGCAGTTAGAAGCCTAAGTAGATCTATAACCCCCTATGATAACATGAACATAGATAAGTATGTTTATGGAGCCACTTGCAATGTGAACAGACTGACTGATGTTGTAGTGGCAGCTAGCTAGTATGACATTTATGGCTTAGCTGGCACAGTACTGACTGATGTTGTAGTGGCCAGGCTTAGGCTTGGCTACAAGTACTGACTGATGTTGTAGTGGCCAGGATTAGGCTTGGCTACAAGTACTAACTGATGTTGTAGTGGCGAGGCTTAGGCTTGGCTACAAGTACTGACTGATGTTGTAGTGGCCAGGCTTAGGCTTGGCTACAAGTACTGACTGATGTTGTAGTGGCCAGGATTAGGCTTGGCTACAAGTACTAACCGATGTTGTAGTGGCCTAGGCTTGGCTAGCTGCTGTGGTCTTAGCGCTACAAGTACTGACTGATGTTGTAGTGGCCAGGCTTAGGCTTGGCTACAAGTACTGACTGATGTTGTAGTGGCCAGGCTTAGGCTTGGCTACAAGTACTGACCGATGTTGTAGTGGTCAGACTTAGGCTTGGCTACAAGTACTGACTGGTGTTGTAGTGGCCAGGCTTAGGCTTGGCTACAAGTACTGACCGATGTTGTAGTGGCCAGGCTTAGGCTTGGCTACAAGTACTGACTGATGTTGTAGTGGCCAGGCTTAGGCTTGGCTACAAGTACTGACTGGTGTTGTAGTGGCCAGGCTTAGGCTTGGCTACAAGTACTGACTGATGTTGTAGTGGCCAGGCTTAGACTTGGCTACAAGTACTGACTGATGTTGTAGTGGCCAGGCTTAGGCTTGGCTACAAGTACTGACTGATGTTGTAGTGGCCAGGCTTAGGCTTGGCTACAAGTACTTCTGGCAGTTTGGGAGACACAGATGATGATCAAACTAAATGCAAATTATGTGATCAGGCATATGGTCACTGTCTTGAACACTATGTGCTGAATTGTCCACTTATTGAGGAATATAGAGATAGACAGTATAATAACCTATGTGACATGTCAAGATATCTTATTAATGAAAATAAGATACCAGATATACTAAGCAAATTTCCTAAATTTGCTTGTAACAGATAAGTGAACTGTAGATATAAATCCAAATGTACAATTGTTAACACTTTTGGGGCCTAGCTCCTGGGCCTTTTGTGTATCCATATGCTCTTGCGCTACCGTCCACAGGATGGATATGGGGTGCACAATAAACTAGCCACTTAGGTGGCAAAATCTAATCTATTTCTTCATAACCTGGAATGTGAGATGGAGTAACTCTCCGGAGACGCCACACCTTGATTGACCTATCTCCCTGACACACCATCTTCATTATTATAATCATAACAAAGCGCTAAACCCATAAGCGCACCCTCTTCAACATCAACTGTTATTTCTTTATTATTACATCCATGGGGAGCACCAAACCCATAGGGGTCATATAGCGTCTTGGGGGAATCAGACATTTAGGCTTGATTCAAGGAACTGGAGCACTGGTCCAATACCTTATATCAAGAGCCCCTCACCAGAATCAAGGAACCTTCTTTGAGGGGCTTATATCAAGAGCCCTTCACCAGCATCAAGAAACCTTTGAGGGGCTTATATTAAGAGCCCCTACCAGCATCAAGGAACCTTCTTTGAGGGGCTTATATCAAGAGCCCCTCACCAGCATCAAGGAACCTTCTTTGAGGGGCTTATATCAAGAGCCCCTCACTAGCATCAAGGAACCTTCTTTGAGGGGCTTATATCAAGAGCCCCTCACCAGCATCAAGGAACCTTCTTTGAGGGGCTTATATTAAGAGCCCCTACCAGCATCAAGGAACTTTCTTTGAGGGGCTTATATCAAGAGCCCCTCACCAGCATCTAGGAACCTTCTTTGAGGGGCTAATATAAAGAGCCCATACCAGCATCAAGGAACCTTATTTGAGGGGGCTTATATTAAGAGCCCCTACCAGCATCAAGGAACCTTCTTTGAGGGGCTTATATCAAGAGCCCCTACCAGCATCAAGGAACTTTCTTTGAGGGGCTTGTATCAAGAGCCCCTACCAGCATCAAGGAACCTTCTTTGAGGGGCTTATATCAAGAGCCCCTACCAGCATCAAGGAACCTTCTTTGAGGGCTTATATCAAGAGCCCTCTACCAGCATCAAGGAACTTTCTTTGAGGGGCTTATATCAAGAGCCCCTACCAGCATCAAGGAACCTTCTTTGAGGGGCTTATATCAAGAGCCCCTACCAGCATCAAGGAACCTTCTTTGAGGGGCTTATATCAAGAGCCCCTACCAGCATCAAGGAACTTTCTTTGAGGGCCTTATATGAAGAGCCCCTACCAGCATCAAGGAACCTTCTTTGAGGGGCTTATATTAAGAGCCCCTACCAGCATCAAGGAATCTTCTTTGAGGGGCTTATATCAAGAGCCCCTACCAGCATCAAGGAACCTTCTTTGAGGGGCTTATATCAAGAGCCCCTACCAGCATCAAGGAACCTTCTTTGAGGGGCTTATATCAAGAGCCCCTACCAGCATCAAGGAACCTTCTTTGAGGGGCTTATATTAAGAGCCCCTACCAGCATCAAGGAACCTTCTTTGAGGGGCTTATATCAAGAGCCCCTACCAGCATCAAGAAACCTTCTTTGAGGGGCTTATATCAAGAGCCCTCACCAGCATCAAGTAACCTTCTTTGAGGGGCTTATATCAAGAGCCCCTCACCAGCATCGAGGAACCTTCTTTGAGGGGCTTATATCAAGAGCCCCTACCAGCATCAATGAACTTTCTTTGAGGGGCTTATATCAAGAGCCCCTACAGCATCAAGGAACCTTCTTTGAGGGGCTTATATTAAGAGCCCCTACCAGCATCAAGGAACCTTTGAGGGGCTTATATCAAGAGCCCCTACCAGCATCAAGGAACCTTCTTTGAGGGGCTTATATCAAGAGCCCCTACCAGCATCAAGGAACCTTCTTGCAGGGGCTTATATCAAGAGCCCCTACCAGCATCAAGGAACCTTCTTGCAGGGGCTTATATCAAGAGCCCCTACCAGCATCAAGGAACCTTCTTGCAAAGGGCTTATATCAAGAGCCCCTACCAGCATCAAGGAACCTTCTTTGAGGGGCTTATATCAAGAGCCCCTACCAGCATCAAGGAACCTTCTTGCAGGGGCTTTATTTCTTTAAAGCATAAAGGGAAGTTACAATGGATGGATTAGTAGCTTGTTCAATTACACTATTATAATCACCGGGGAGAGCTAAACCCGTATGAGTTATACAGCGCCTGTAGGGGGATGATGGAAGGTATTAGGGGAACCGGAGCACAGATCCAATTCCCTAGATCAAGAGCCCTCTCCAGCATCAAGGGGTGTTCAGTTACAGATCTGATAGTTATGAGGTCATATTTACTTATGTTTCAAGATAAAACTCCCCCTTGTTAAGTGAAGCACTTCAGGCTAACTAATTCAACACTTCACAAACTATATTTCATCAAACTTTGTATTTAACTGTGGCTAAGAAAGTCTGACGCGTCTCAGTTACATGAGTCTTATTATTACATTCATGGGGGGAGCACTGAACTTGGGTAATGGGAGGCCATCGGGTTCAATCCAATGAGAACATATGTTGTAATCAGGGGGAAGCACTAAATTCGTGGTGGTCATCTAGACAAAGAATATGAATGCAAATAAAATTTCCTGTATTAAGAGCCCTCAGCAGCATCAAGGCGTCTCCTTGTGTCGTCACTCCTAGTGTTATTGCTGGAAAAACTCTGCACCGTAATTTAGTCTAAACTCGTATCTCAGAACTCAGCTTTATTTCATTAGAAACAATTGCAAATCGATATTTCCAAACTTTGAGCATACTTGACGAGGTGTGTCAACACACGTGTGCTGTGTATTCTAAGATGTGTCTGATCGACGCTTCTCCATGACTTCTGGCTCTATTGTTTCCAGGGTCGGATTTATAAGGTGGCAAATGCCCCTGGCCCCCCTGCATGAGGGGGCCCCCCAACCAAGGACTTCCTTTATAACAAAATGTAATAATAAAAAAATAGTTTAATTAATAAAAGGAATTACAAATAAAGTGTGTGGGGGGGGATCAGAAAGTAGAAAGAAAGGGTGCCCCCACCCCCTCTCCCTTTGAATAACTTGACTTAACTATTTCTGTTTAGTGTGAGTTTGTAGGTAAATGACCAGACCATCAGGTCAGAGGTGACCAGGTTGCGCATGCGTGTACTCACCTAGTTGTGGTTGCAGGGGTCGAGTCATAGCTCCTGGCTCCGCCTCTTCACTGGCTGCTACTGGGTCACTCTCCCTGCGCCATGAGCTTTATCATACCTCTTCTTAAAGCTATGAATGGATCCTGCCTCCACTACACCGCTTCCCAAACTATTCCACTTCCTGACCACTCTGTGACTGAAGAAATACTTCCTAACATCCCTGTGATTCATCTGAGTCTTCAACTTCCAACTGTGTCCCCTTGTTGCTGTGTCCCATCTCTGGAACATTCTGTCTCTGTCCACCTTGTCAATTCCTCTCAGTATTTTATATGTCGTTATCATGTTCCCCCTATCTCTCCTGTCCTCCAGTGTCGTCAGGTCGATTTCCCTTAACCTCTCCTCGTAGGACATACCCCTTAGCTCCGGGACTAGTCTTGTTGCAAACCTTTACACTTTCTCTAGTTTCTTTACGTGCTTGGCTAGGTGTGGGTTCCAAACTGGTGCTGCATACTCCAATATTGGCCTAACGTACACAGTGTACAGTGTGCGTGTGTGTCCGTCTGTGTGTGCGAGGAAGCTGTTGCGTGTATGGCTTTGATTGGCTATGTCGACCTTAGAACGCCCAGATAGAAAGGCAGGTAGAAGATCAAACCAGCTCCACTATCCTCTTCAACCTTCATTTATCAAGTAAGTTTACTTAGGTACAGGCATATATAAGTACAGTTACCATACATAGTGTAAATTACCCAGGATAACCCAAACAAATTCAGACACACTGACTTATTACCATTACTTCTTAATGTTCAGTCTTCAGTCACCAGAAACAAAGGATGAAAATATTTAAAGGTTATCAATGAAGTATTGTATTATTTACTTTTGCATCGTGTTTTAGGCCTAGCGCTACTTTGCACTTAATTAATGATAGTGTAATCATGGAAAGGCAGGGTAATATTTTGTGAAGGGATTCAGGGACACCCGTCCTGGAGGTGGGAAGTACAATGCCTGCACTTTAAAGGAGTTCCGATTCCTTGGATCAAGAGTCCCTGACTGACATCAAGGAACCTCCCTTGAGGTGAAGTGTGACCATAATTAGTTTATTCACGTACATGTATACAAATACACTTAAATAAATGATCATACATAGCAGCATATGTGTAATTACCCAGGATAACCCAAAAAAAATGGTTATAACTATGACCATAATTTTTAAAGGGTTGGACCGATAAGCCAGCGGAAGGCCTCGGTCAGATGGCCAAAATTAAACGGCAGGTCATCATATAACTAAGACTCGCGTCAGGAAACACTTGTCCTGTTTCTGACAAATCTTACCCAACCATAACCCAAGAAAGTTACAGTGACATTTCCACTGTGGTCCTGGTAATGTGTTAGAAGCAGCTAAGTAAGAAGTGTGTAGAAGAGCAAGAGTGTAGAAACTAAGTAAGAAGTGTGTGAGAAGCAGCTAAGTAAGAAGTGTGTTAGAAGCAGCTAAGTAAGAAGTGTGTTAGAAGCAGCTAAGTAAGAAGTGTGTTAGAAGCAGCTAAGTAAGAAGTGTGTTAGAAACAGCTAAGTAAGAAGTGTGTGAGAAGCAGCTAAGTAAGAAGTGTGTTAGAAGCAGCTAAGTAAGAAGTGTGTTAGAAGCAGCTAAGTAAGAAGTGTGTGAGAAACAGCTAAGTAAGAAGTGTGTTAGAAGCAGCTAAGTAAGAAGTGTGTTAGAAGCAGCTAAGTAAGAAGTGTGTGAGAAGCAGCTAAGTAAGAAGTGTGTGAGAAGCAGCTAAGTAAGAAGTGTGTTAGAAGCAGCTAAGTAAGAAGTGTGTTAGAAGCAGCTAAGTAAGAAGTGTGTTAGAAGCAGCTAAGTAAGAAGTGTGTTAGAAGCAGCTAAGTAAGAAGTGTGTTAGAAACAGCTAAGTAAGAAGTGTGTGAGAAGCAGCTAAGTAAGAAGTGTGTGAGAAGCAGCTAAGAAGTGTGTTAGAAGCAGCTAAGTAAGAAGTGTGTTAGAAACAGCTAAGTAAGAAGTGTGTAGAACAGCTAAGTAAGAAGTGTGTTAGAAGCAGCTAAGTAAGAAGTGTGTTAGAAGCAGCTAAGTAAGAAGTGTGTTAGAAGCAGTCTAAGTAAGAAGTGTGTAGAAGCAGCTAAGTAAGAAGTGTGTTAGAAGCAGCTAAGTAAGAAGTGTGTTAGAAGCAGCTAAGTAAGAAGTGTGTTAGAAGCAGCTAAGTAAGAAGTGTGTTAGAAGCAGCTAAGTAAGAAGTGTGTGAGACAACTATAATACCATACCTCGTCTCTCACATTGTTTATTATTGTTGTATTTAGCTAAAATAGTAAAAGTATAGAGATGATGCAGCACTTTTGGTAATTGGATGTAATCGTGTTTGATCCAAGGAAGGGAAGGGTAACTTTAATTTCTTAGGGCAAGAGTTCTACACTTATCAGTAAAATAGGTACCTGGGTGTTAGTCGACTGGTGTGGGTCGCATCCTGGGGGGGATTAAAGGACCACAGTGAAAGTAAGACAGTCCTTGATGACGTACTGGCTTTCTTAGGTTATCATGAGTGGTTAATCCTCCCCCGGGTTATCATGGGTGGCTAACCCTTCCCCGGGTTATCATGGGTGGCTAACCCTCCCCCGGGTTATCATGGGTGGCTAACCCTCCCCCGGGTTATCATGGGTGGCTAACCCTCCCCCGGGTTATCATGGGTGGCTAACCCTCCCCCGGGTTATCATGGGTGGCTAACCCTCCCCCGGGTTATCATGGGTGGCTAACCCTCCCCCGGGTTATCATGGGTGGCTAACCCTCCCCCGGGTTATCCTGGGTGGCTAACCATCCCCCGGGTTATCATGGGTGGCTAACCATCCCCCGGGTTATCATGGGTGGCTAACCCTCCCCCGGGTTATGGGTGGCTAACAATCCCCCGGGTTATCATGGGTGGCTAACCCTCCCCGGGTTATCCTGGGGTTACCTCCCGTACATGGTGGCTAACCCTCCCCGGGTTATCATGGGTGGCTAACCCTCCCCGGGTTATCATGGGTGGCTAACCCTCCCCAGGTTATCCTGGGTGGCTAACCCTCCCAGGTTATCCTGGGTGGCTAACCCTCCCGGGTTATCCTGGGTGGCTAACCCTCCCAGGTTATCCTGGGTGGCTAACCCTCCCGGGTTATCCTGGGTGGCTAACCCTCCCCCGGGTTATCCTGGGTGGTTAACCCTCCCCCGGGTTATCATGGGTGGTTAACCCTCCCCCGGGTTATCCTGGGTGGCTAACCCTCCCCCGGGTTATCATGGGTGGCTAACCCTCCCCCGGGTTATCCTGGGTGGTTAACCCTCCCCTGGGTTAAAAATCCCAACAAAATCTTAATACTTTGTTTTAAACCCGTAAGCTAAAACAACTCATCCATATAGATTTTTTATTAGTATTTATTTTAATCCTTGATTAAATCTGCCTAAAATGCTGTCGATTATTATTCATGGGGGAAGCGCTAAACCCACAGGGTTCACAGCACCTGGGAAAATGGCCCCGTGGCCTGGTGGCAAGAATTCTGACTTCACACGGTGAAGGTCCGGGTTCGATTCCCGGCGAAGAGGTGGGAACATCGGAAGTGTTTCCTTACACCGGTTGTCTATGTTCACCCATCAGTAAAATGGGTACCTGGGTGTTAGTGGACTGGTGTGGGTCGCATCCTGGGACAAAACTGACCTAATTTGCGGGAAATGCTCTGCATAACAAGCGGCTTTCTATATAGTAGTATGTCATTGATGTCAGCTATGGTCTGTATCTTACACTTTACACCGTCAACCTTGTATAACTTGACATTTACCTTTAACCTTGTACCTAACCTTGTAAACCTTGTACACCTTGTACCTTGTATACCTTGTAACTTTAACTATTACCTTTAACCTTGTACACCTGTCCTGTAACCTTGTACACTTGTATACTGTACACCTTGTAACTAACCTTGTACATTGTAACCTATTGTGACACTTGTAACTTAACCTTGTATACACCTTGTACTACACTTGTAACCTTGTACACACTAACTTATGTATACCTGTACACCTTTATACTGTACACCTTGTACACCTTGTACACCTTGTACACCTTGTACACCTTGTACACCTTGTACACCTTGTATACCTTGTACACCTTGTACACCTTGTACACCTTGTATACCTTGTATCTTGTACACCTTGTACACCTTGTATACCTTGTACATGTACTTCTTGTAAATAAAGATATTATTATTACTATATCACTTGTGCGCTTTTGTTGACATTATCATTGTTTACGTACTTGGACTCGTCTTTCCCAACGGACAGGTTACTTGTGTCCTCAAAATAATCAATTAAAAAATATTATTAGGTAGGTCTAAACCCCCGGGGTTATAAAGAGCCTGGGGAATGGCAGAATCAGGTTCGATTCAAGAGGAAAATTTATTCATTTCTTTGAATCAAGAGCCCTTCCCTGGCATCAAGGCACCCCCCCCCTTGATGGGCAACATTACTTTATCAAAACAGCATCAATAATGTAAATTTTGTACTCTACTGTATTATAGCTCTCATTTATTAACCGTGACAGTATTAAACAGTGATACTGTTTTAATTTGAATTTTTGAGTTTGGTGATGTTATGTGTTGATCATTCACCCAAAGTCTATTAAGTTTTCTGGGTAGTGAAGAATGACTTGTGGGATCCAGGCTGCATCACTGACTGGAACGAGGCATCACTGGTATGAAACGAGGCATCGCTGGTAAGAAACGAGGCATCGCTGGTAAGAAACGAGGCATCGCTGGTAAGAAACGAGGCATCGCTGGTAGAAACAGGCATCGCTGGTAGAAAGAGGCATCGCTGGTAAGAAACGAGGCATCGCTGGTAGAAACGAGGCATCGCTGGTAAGAAACGAGGCATCGCTGGTAAGAAACGAGGCATCGCTGGTAAGAACAAGGCATCGCTGGTAGAAACAGGCATCGCTGGTAAGAAACAAGGCATCGCTGGTAAGAAACAAGGCATCCTGGTAAAAACAAGGCATCGCTGGTAAGAAACGAGGCATCGCTGGTAAGAAACAAGGCATCGCTGGTAAGAAACAAGGCATCGCTGGTAAGAAACAAGGCATCGCTGGTAAGAAACAAGGCATCGCTGGTAAGAAACAAGGCATCGCTGGTAAGAAACAAGGCATCGCTGGTAAGAAAAGAGGCATCGCTGGTAAGAAACGAGGCATCGTGGTAAGAAACAAGGCATCGCTGGTAAGAAACAAGGCATCGCTGGTAAGAAACAAGGCATCGCTGGTAAGAAACAAGGCATCGCTGGTAAGAAACGAAGCATCGCTGGTAAGAAACGAAGCATCACTGGTAAGAAACGAAGCATCACTGGTAAGAAACGAAGCATCACTGGTAAGAAACGAAGCATCACTGGTAAGAAACGAAGCATCACTGGTAAGAAACGAAGCATCACTGGTAAGAAACGAAGCATCACTGGTAAGAAACGAAGCATCACTGGTAAGAAACGAAGCATCGCTGGTAAGAAACAAGGCATCGCTGGTAAGAAACGAAGCATCGCTGGTAAGAAACGAGGCATCACTGGTATGAAACGAGGCATCGCTGGTAAGAAAAGAGGCATCGCTGGTAAGAAACGAGGCATCGCTGGAAAGAAAAGAGGCATCGCTGGTAAGAAAAGAGGCATCACTGGTAAGAAACGAGGCATCGCTGGTAAGAAAAGAGGCATCGCTGGTAAGAAAAGAGGCATCGCTGGTAAGAAAAGAGGCATCGCTTGTAAGAAACGAGGCATCGCTGGTAAGAAACGAGGCATCGCTGGTAAGAAACGAGGCATCGCTGGTAAGAAAAGAGGCATTGCTGGTAGAAAGAGGCATCACTGGTAAGAAAAGAGGCATCGCTGGTAAGAAAAGGTATCGCTGGTAAGAAACGAGGCATCGCTGGTAAGAAAAGAGGCATCGCTTTTAAGAAACGAGGCATCACTGGTAAGAAACGAGGCATCGCTGGTAAGAAACGAGGCATCGCTGGTAAGAAAAGAGGCATTGCTGGTATGAAACGAGGCATCACTGGTAAGAAAAGAGGCATCGCTGGTAAGAAAAGGTATCGCTGGTAAGAAACGAGGCATCGCTGGTAAGAAAAGAGGCATCGCTTGTAAGAAACGAGGCATCACTGGTAAGAAACGAGGCATGGCTGGTAAGAAACGAGGCATTGCTGGTAAGAAACGAGGCATCAGTGGTAAGAAACGAGGCATCGCTGGTAAGAAACAAGGCATCGCTGGTAAGAAACAAAGCATCGCTGGTAAGAAACAAGGCATCGCTGGTAAGAAACAAAGCATCACTGGTAGAAACAAGGCATCGATGGTAAGAAACAAGGCATCGCTGGTAGAAACAAGGCATCGTGGTAAGAAACAAGGCATCGCTGGTAAGAAAAAGCATCACTGGTAAGAACGAGGCATCGCTGGTAAGAAACAAGGCATCGATGGTAAAACAGGCATCACTGGTAGAAACAAGGCATCGATGGTAGAAACAAGGCATCGCTGGTAAGAAACAGGCATCGCTGGTGAAAAAGGCATCCTGGTAAGAAACAAGGCATCGCTGGTAAAAAGGCATCGCTGGTAGAAAAGCATCGCTGGTAAGAAACGAGGCATCACTGGTAAGAAAAGAGGCATCACTGGTAAGAAAAGAGGCATCACTGGTAAGAAAAGAGGCATCACTGGTAAGAAAGAGGCATCACTGGTAAGAAAAGAGGCATCAGCTGGTAAGAAAGAGGCATCACTTTTTTTTTTTTTTTTTTTTTTTTTTTTTTTTTTTTTTTTTTTTTTTTTTCGCTGGTAAGAAACGAGGCATCGCTGGTAGAAACGAGGCATCGCTGGTAAGAAACGAGGCATCGCTGGTAGAACGAGGCATCGCTGGTAGAAACTAGAAGGCATCGCTGGTAAGAAACGAGGCATCGCTGGTAAGAAACAGGCATCGCTGGTAAGAAAAGAGGCATCGCTGGTAAGAAAAGAGGCATCGCTGGTAGAAACAGGCATCGCTGGTAAGAAACGAGGCATCGCTGGTAAGAAACAGGCATCGCTGGTAGAAACGAGGCATCGCTGGTATGAAACGAGCATCACTGGTAAGAAAAGAGGCATCGCTGTAGAAACGAAAGGGATCACTGGTAAGAAACGAGGCATCACTGGTAAGAAAAAGGCATCACTGGTAAGAAACGAGCATCGCTGGTAAGAAACGAGGCATCACTGGTATGAAACAGAGGCATCCTGGTAGAAACAGAGGCATCACTGGTATGAAACGAGGCATCACTGGTATAGAAACGAGGCATCGCTGGTAAGAAAAGAGGCATCACTGGTAGAAACGAGGCATCGCTGGTAAGAAACAAGCATCGCTGGTAAAACAGGCATCGCTGGTAAGAAACAAGGCATCGCTGGTAGAAACAGGCATCGCTGGTAAGAAACGAGGCATCGCTGGTAAGAAAGAGGCATCGCTAGTTAGAAACGAGGCATCGCTGGTAAGAAACAGGCATCCTGGTAAGAAAAGAGGCATCGCTGGTAGAAACAAAGGCATCGCTGGTAGAAACGAAGCATCACTGGTAAGAAAAGAGAGCATCACTGTAGAAACGAAGGCATCACTGGTAGAAAGACAGGAAAGCATCGCTGGTAAGAAACGAGGCATCGCTGGTAAGAAAAGAGGCATCGCTGTTAAGAAACGAGGCTTCACTGGTAAGAAAAGAGGCATCACTGGTAAGAAAAGAGGCATCACTGGTATGAAACGAGGCATCGCTGGTAAGAAAAGAGGCATCGCTGGTAAGAAACGAGGCATCGCTGGTAAGAAACGAGGCATCGCTGGTAAGAAAAGAGGCATCGCTGGTATGAAACGAGGCATCGCTGGTATGAAACGAGGCATCGCTGGTAAGAAACGAGGCATCGCTGGTAAGAAACGAGGCATCGCTGGTAAGAAACGAGGCATCGCTGGTAAGAAACGAGGCATCGCTGGTAAGAAACGAGGCATCGCTGGTAAGAAACGAGGCATCGCTGGTAAGAAACGAGGCATCGCTGGTAAGAAACGAGGCATCGCTGGTAAGAAACGAGGCATCGCTGGTAAGAAACGAGGCATCGCTGGTAAGAAACGAGGCATCACTGGTAAGAAACGAGGCATCGCTGGCTGGATGAGGTACTTGCACTATGGTTTAAATTATAATGGCTGACATTGTTAGTTTTAGTGTTATTATTGTTAAGCTATTATTGCTACAATGGTTATTTTTGCTAAACTATCAGTGACCAACCTATTATACAGATTACTTCACTACGCATATATTAATAATTACATGAACATAGTAAATATTAATACATGATCGACATATTTTATATTAGAGTATACCTGTGCACTAGATAGGTTGTGTGGCACAGTGAAGTGTGCCAGATGAGGCTGGCACTTCATTACGTGTAGGATGAAGGATGGAGGGAATCCTTTCAGTGTCACGATTAAGATGCTCTAGAGAAAATTTTATAATGAAGTTAACCAATTTTCTTATTCAATGAAAAAAAAAAATTAAAAAGGGGAAAACATAACCATTAACACTAAAGGCGTATGAGGCCTCATACTTCAAGCCTAATGACTTCCAAACAGAAATATTGTCTAACCTATTTTTATACTACCCTAGTAATTGCTTTTATCACCTTCTACTCATGTGCAAGTTGATTGTTCTATCGTAGTGGAGTAGCAAGAGACGTGTAAGGTCTGATACTTATCCAGGTTGAAGTTAGCATTGGTGGTCCATATAGACGAGGTGAGGATAAAGTTGCATCATTAATCCACATCCAAGGAATTGTTTTAGTATCTGTTTCTGCACACGAGGAAGAGGGAAGGCACATTGCACCAGTGCACTTCAGAACTTCGTGTCAACACATCAGAGTGCCGTATATAAGGCTTACCATATAGGCTATCAAGAATCTGAACAAAAAAATTGTTAATCCAACATTTGGTATAATGTAATACACTAGGAATTAGGTAAGCAGAAAATCTGTTAAACAATATAGAATTAGCAATAGCACAAGGCAAAAGAATGACACCTTAATGGGGATGTATGCTCGTGTTATCTAACACAAACAGGTGGTTCTAAAGATTTTACGTACTGTAGCAAGGTAACATAAATTACTCAGAAAAACTAGTTAACTGATTATATACATATATATAATGTTCGTGGTTACTTTAATACAGGAGGGCCCCTTTTATACAGCAGGTGTTTCCGGGCTACTGCTGTAAAGTGAAATCTAATTGTTGGTTTTGTTTTGTTTTTCACTTTCAAATGCATATCAAAGCCTGATAACATGTTTGCACTATCATATTAAGTGAGCAGTAGAGCAAGGCTTAAAAAAAATAATATACAGTAAACACATTACTTACCTTCGTCCTTAGCATATAGCTATTATTCATTTTACCATGGTAAAATGAATAATCTTATATAGAGATACTTATTCCAAACTTAGAAATAATACCTTAGACTCGGTTAATATGTATAGATTAATCAAAACAAAATCCAGGTAATCCAGCCAGACCCATAATTTGCTTCACAGGCTCAGTTAACTACAAATTATCCAAATTCCTAATAGATATGTTCATCCCAATTATTGAGAAAGTCTCTAACTTTCATGTTCAAATTCAAATTCAAATTCTTTATTTCTGGTAATATACAAGGTGGGGTGTACATATAATTATACATTTTATGAAGTAGATATTACAAGATGGCCAATAATATGCCTAGGTATGCCTAGGCTTTTCAGGCAGTCTTATGTTAAAAGTAATATTGATTTAGTCACTAAGCACCATGACTGATTTAAATATTTACAATATGGTTAGTTTTGATGTCACTTCATTGTTCAGAAAAGTTCATATATTAACAAATATTCGCTAACATCTCGCCTACAATACAACATTTTTTTTATTTACCTAATCTGCTGGTAATGGCGGCATCACTGTGCACTGCTGTTGTTCTTGTATCCATTTTGTCTCAGGACACACGCAAAATAAGAAAAAAAGTTGGCACCACCGAGACAGACCTCATGCAGCGAAGGTCACAGGTCAACTGAGGTCAGTAACGGTCGCTCAGTTTGAATATACTCACTTCCAGGTCTGCCAACTCTCCTCCTATCATATGTATTTATATTTTACATTTAAGCATTGGTTAGGAGCCTTGCTTTTAGGCATAAACTAATTCTGTAAGTGGATGTTTGACACAAGTGACTAATTCCTTAGTAATGTATAAATCATTTATTTTACATTTTATATGTGTATATTTGGCAACGTTGGTACCCCTGCCATAGCACGTAACAATAGCCATGTAACTTGCGCACTGAAATGTATGTATTTTTATTTACGTTATGGACGTATAATGTATTTTTTTTCTTTGATAATGGTCTTGAGGGCACACAAGGGTCCATAATAAAGTATATTATACAAATTTAAGTGAGGGTACACAGCACTTGCTTGAAAACTGCACATAGGCGCCACATCATATATAAATATCTCGTTGATATGTTTCGTCAATATAACTTTGGTATATCTGTGTCTAGCATTAGGAATAATATTAGGAGAGAAGTAAATATGAAAATGATTGCTATAGTAATGCAGTTAGAAGCCTGAGTAGATCTATAACCCACTATGATAACATGAACATAGATAAGTATGTTTATGGAGCCACTTGCAATGTGAACAGACTGACTGATGTTTTTGGCAGCTGTTGCCAAGCGACTGTGTATGGAGCTTGGCCTACAAGTACTGACTGGTGTTGTAGTGGCCAGGCTTAGGCTTGGCTACAAGTACTGACTGGTGTTGTAGTGGCCAGGCTTAGGCTTGGCTACAAGTACTGACTGATGTTGTAGTGGCCAGGCTTAGGCTTGGCTACAAGTACTGACTGATGTTGTAGTGGCCAGGCTTAGGCTTGGCTACAAGTACTGACTGATGTTGTAGTGGCCAGGCTTAGGCTTGGCTACAAGTACTGACTGATGTTGTAGTGGCCAGGCTTAGGCTTGGCTACAAGTCTGACTGATGTTGTAGTGGCCAGGCTTAGGCTTGGCTACAAGTGCTGACTGGTGTTGTAGTGGCCAGACTTAGGCTTGGCTACAAGTGCTGACTGGTGTTGTAGTGGCCAGGCTTAGGCTTGGCTACAAGTACTGACTGGTGTTGTAGTGGCCAGGCTTAGGCTTGGCTACAAGTACTGACTGGTGTTGTAGTGGCCAGGCTTAGGCTTGGCTACAAGTACTGACTGGTGTTGTAGTGGCCAGGCTTAGGCTTGGCTACAAGTACTGACTGGTGTTGTAGTGGCCAGGCTTAGGCTTGGCTACAAGTACTGACTGATGTTGTAGTGGCCAGGCTTAGGCTTGGCTACAAGTACTGACTGATGTTGTAGTGGCCAGGCTTAGGCTTGGCTACAAGTACTGACTGATGTTGTAGTGGCCAGGCTTAGGCTTGGCTACAAGTACTGACTGATGTTGTAGTGGCCAGACTTAGGCTTGGCTACAAGTGCTGACTGGTGTTGTAGTGGCCAGCTTAGGCTTGGCTACAAGTGCTGACTGGTGTTGTAGTGGCCAGGCTTAGGCTTGGCTACAGTGCATGACTGGTGTTGTAGTGGCCAGGCTTAGGCTTGGCTACAAGTGCTGACTGGTGTTGTAGTGGCCAGGCTTAGGCTTGGCTACAAGTACTGACTGATGTTGTAGTGGCCAGACTTAGGCTTGGCTACAAGTGCTGACTGGTGTTGGTAGTGGCCAGGCTTAGGCTTGGCTACAAGTGCTGACTGGTGTTGTAGTGGCCAGGCTTAGGCTTGGCTACAAGTGCTGACTGGTGTTGTAGTGGCCAGGCTTAGGCTTGGCTACAAGTGCTGACTGGTGTTGTAGTGGCCAGGCTTAGGCTTGGCTACAAGTACTGACTGATGTTGTAGTGGCCAGACTTAGGCTTGGCTACAAGTGCTGACTGGTGTTGTAGTGGCCAGGCTTAGGCTTGGCTACAAGTGCTGACTGGTGTTGTAGTGGCCAGGCTTAGGCTTGGCTACAAGTGCTGACTGGTGTTGTAGTGGCCAGGCTTAGGCTTGGCTACAAGTACTGACTGATGTTGTAGTGGCCAGGCTTAGGCTTGGCTACAAGTACTGACTGATGTTGTAGTGGCCAGGCTTAGGCTTGGCTACAAGTACTTCTGACAGTTTGGGAGACACACAGATGATGATCAAACTAAATGCAAATTATGTGGTCAGGCATATGGTCACTGTCTTGAACACTATGTGCTGAATTGTCCACTTATTGAGGAATGTAGAGATAGACAGTATAATAACCTATGTGACATGTCAAGATATCTTATTAATGAAAATAAGATACCAGATATACTAAGCAAATTCCCTAAATTTGCTTGTAACAGATAAGTGAACTGTAGATATAAATCCATATGTACAATTGTTAACCCTTTTGGGGCCTAGTTCCTAGGCCTTTTGTGTATCCATATGCTCTTGCGCCGCCGTCCACAGGATGGATATGGGGTGCACAATAAACTTTTTTTTTTATATTTTATTTAAAAACCATATTATTTTAACATGACTCATGAAAACATTGGAACACATATCATACAACATGGAACATAACTCAGTATCCAAATACAAAAAAAAAAAATATATACCACATGTACATGTTTATTTTATATTATAATATATTATAAACCACACCTAAGTTCAACCAGTAACCAGATACGCCATGCAAAAGTACTCCTCATTATATATCCCCACAAACAACATATATCACACCGCCATGTGCCTCTAAAGCTATCATCATGCACATAACTTTATAACATGATACCATGTTCCATTATGTACAAATGACAAGGTATATATTACAATAATTAGACAAAACAACTTCCTGCCCTTGCCCCCCACCCCCTCCTTAGTACAGGACTTGCAACAACTATAACACTGCAGAATAATATGAAACTTGAAATATTATAACTTATAAAGTGTCATCCTATACCCTATCCTATACCCTATCCCTATAGTCTCCCTATAAATTGAAAACTTGCACCGTACATACACCTATTGCTTCTTGCACCTGAAACACATAAAAACAACTCACCAGAAACAATATATATGACAAAAACAATCCACCAAGGTAGATTACAACGTAATTAACAAATAAATATATACAAAATCATAACACACTATCACATTAATCTTTTAAAAATAATAACACCCATATGCAAAATAAACTAACAAATGTGTACCTATATCATTAACAAAAATAAGGACATACGACATACGAATGACGCGCCTATATCATACCACATTGGTATATCGTCAATTAATATATATATATATATATATATATATATATATATATATATATATATATATATATATATATATATATATATATATATATCCTTATAATAATCTGCTTACATATATTAAGATAAGATAAGATAAGATTTCTTCGGATTTTTAACCCCGGAGGGTTAGCCACCCAGGATAACCCAAGAAAGTCAGTGCGTCATCGAGGACTGTCTGTCTTATTTCCATTGGGGTCCTTAATCTTGTCCCCCAGGATGCGACCCACACCAGTCGACTAACAACCCAGGTACCTATTTGCTGCTAGGTGAACATGACAACAGCTGTAAGGAAACACGTCGAAATGTTTCCACCCGCCGGGAATCGAACCCGGGCCCTCCGTGTGTGAAGCGAGAGCTCTAGCCACCAGACCACATCACCTCACATCACCGAGTATCCCCCTCATCCCCCACGAAACATACACGAAGTCAACCGCCATGTACATCATTTCCCTCCTGACATCCTTATCTACCCCACCTATGTCCAAACTTAAAAACCTTAAGGGATGTATCCCTCCCCCTCCCGCCAAACGTATTAATTTTCCCAACCACTGCCTTATAGCTCCCAGCCTTTCACAAAAGTAAACTCCATGATAAGCTGTGTCTTCCTCTCCACAACTAAGACATCTCGCATCCCCAGTCAAACCCATTCTATACAATACAGTCCGGGAAGCTAGAACCCCATGTAAAAATCTAAACATGACTTCCCTCACCCTTGCCTTCAATCTCAGTCCCCGCAAACCACACCATATACCCTTCCAATCATACACTGGGAATATAGTAGTTCCCTCAATCACCTCCTTCCCACACCCAACTCTTCCCAACACACTTGCAGTTACACCTCCCGGATTCCGGACTCTCATTAAATTGCGCAACATGTCCCCACAACGTACCAAGTCATTCCCCCTCCACCATAATTGTAAATGCTGCATGACCTCCCCCACCCGTCGTCCCCTATCCCACCCCTTTGTCATGTAACAACATTTGACATACATACGCATGATTCTTACCTCCAGATCAATCAAACCCGATCCCCCACTGCCCACCGCCTTTACCACCAAGTCCTTCCGCAACCAATGTTTCCCATACCCCCAGACATACCTCAAAACTTTCCTTACAAAATCCTCAACATCCTTCTTGAAGATTGGATAAATCCCTGCCACATGCCATATCTTACTATAAAGTAACATATTCACCGCAATTACCCGCTGATGTATAGTTACATCACCCATTCTCCATCCACACATTCTCTGCATAGCCCCTTTAATAACATTCCCCGCATTAACCTGACGTGCCTCCCCAAAATCATCCATGAACACTATACCACATACTTTCAATCGATCGACCACAGTCCATCCACACCTGTATCCCCATTCCCCTCCACCCACTCACTTCCCAACCTCTAACAAATTCGACTTAGTCCTCTTTATGCACAAACCAGTGGCCTTGCCAAAAATCCCCAGAAACGCATTCACACTTTGTAAGTCCTCCTCATCCTTGACCAATAACGTAGTATTGGTCATATTCCCCTCCCACTCCAATCCTAACTAGACTATACAGAGGGTTTTGTAGACACGCAAATAAAATTTGTGACAAGGGGCATCCTTGCCGCAAACCCTTCCCCATACTTACTTCCCCACCTATCATCCCATTCACTTGCACTCTCACTCTCGATGAATGGTTCAGAGAACCGACGAGTTGGTTCTCTGAACCATTCATCTACATCCTGTCTGACACAGCAACATCTTGGTATCTTAATACAGGGAATTATTCACTTGCCTAACCCTTGGGCACGACCTACTTCCACATTGGTCAAATGTGACACCTCCTACGACTGCTGCACCTCTCCTGCCTGCAGTATATAAGCTTCCTCTTCGCACATATGCTGTATTCTATTCAAGATTGATGGACTGACAACATCGACTCAAGGTTGAGGGACTGACCACCTCAAACTCCTCCTGTTCTTCACGATTCTCCTTTGTATAGACTGATGAAGCCCCTGTGTGGCGAAACGTTTCCTCAATAAAGATACCCAAGTGTTGCATATGTGTCTAATTTACCAACTCTCACTCTCGCTTCCCTGCATAATGTCTCATCCCATCTCACTATTTCTTCACCAAAACCTTGCTTTCTCATTATACTCAACAACATTCCTCTGTCTACACTATCATACTCTGCCTGCCAATCTACTGCCAAAACTCCACCCCCCTCACAACTATCAATAAAGTTTCTAATCCTCAATAGTCCCCTTTGCAAACAACGCCCAGGTATCCCATACTGCCCATGCTCAATGACCCTCCCTAATACCTTCTTAATCCTATTCCCCAAAACTTTCGCAAACAACTTGTAATCAGCGCACATAATCGATAAAGCCCTATAATTCCTAATCGTTTTCCCCTCACCAGCCTTACGAACCAGCACAACTACCCCTGTGCGCTGAGTTACCCCCATACATCCATTCTCTTTCATTCTATTCAACAAACGTACCATACATTATTTCAAGACACTCCAGTTCGCTACATAAAAATCATTCGGAAATCCATCCAGCCCCAGCGACTTATGTTTACTCATGCTTTGTAAGGCGACCCAGACCTCTTCCTCACTTATAACTCCTTCCATCGCTACCCTGTCTTCATCACTTAACACCGGCACTACACTTTCCAAAATAATCCCCTTCTCCCTGTTCCCACACACATCAGCTTTAAAATAACCTTCAAACCATTTTCCCACATATAAACTCATAGCTTCAGTTGAATTCATGATTTGCCCTTTTCTATACCCATCCACATCTTCGTTCACCTCCAGTCGCATAACCATCATTCCTTTCCTTCTCTTACGATAGTTCCTCAAGACACACACCGATGGCTTATCCCCCCATAACGCCTCCTCCATGCCCCTACGCACACGTATCGCATCAAATCTTTCATTTTGAATATCCCGTAACCTATCTTTGATTTCCTTCATTTCCACCATGTGCCTGTCCGACCTGCCTTCACAGCAAACAGCCAACTGTCCTTCCAAGTACTTTTGCAACCCATACTGCCACTGTGCTTCCTCCCTACCTCGTACCCTATAATAAGTCCTAATGGCAGGTTTCGCCACATTCTCCCACCATGACACTATATCCACTTCCAAAGTACCTTTTTCCCATAAACGCCCCCACCATTCTGCGAACACTTGCCTACCCTCCTCCCCTTCCAATAGCCGCACATTTAATTTCCAATTCCCCACACACCACTTTACCATTCCCATCCATTCCAGTTCCAGCAAAACACCCCTGTGATCTGAAAACCCAACATCCATACACTGAACTACACCAACATTTATCACCCGTGAAACATATATCCTATCTAAACGTGCAGCATAGCCTCGCCTCACAAATGTATAATCAACCCATCCACCTTCCTCAATACGTCCCTTAAGACACTCAACACACAAACCCCACCCCTAGGTTCCACATCTCTATGTCTAATGATACTATTCCAGTCCCCTCTCATGACCACAACCTCAGGTAACCCACGCAAGAAATAAATTAATTGACTCCTCACAAACTCTTCCTTAACACTCCTATTACTGGAGGCTAGTAAATATACCCCAATAAAAGTAACCCTCACTCCCCCATACCCCATCCACCCTCCCCTCCCTTCCCTCCTCCCAAGTCATCAACTGAAAAGGGCTGCTCTCCTTTACTAATACCACCACTCCACCCTTAAAAGACCTTGAACTCCCTGCATATACACAATAACCTGGCACAATAAATTCTCTGCCATACCTAAAATTATGCTCTTGCAAAAACGCAACATCCACATCATACCTTTTCATACTCACCTGTATTCACTTCCTCTTAACCTCAGACATTGCCCCATTTATGTTTAGCGTGAGACCCCTGAATATATTAGAGGTGGTTTACCCTTAGACCTGACAGATCTCTTCCCCACAGGTTTCAAAGCACCCTGTCCTGTACTATTATCCTTAGCTATGTCCTGTACTCCTTGTACCCCACTGAACCTTTGCACACCTGTTGATGACCTTTGCGAAACGTCCACCGAAGGTTTTTTACAATTTCTCTGAGCTGGGGTAAGGACATCGTCCTTCCCCATAGCCATGGATCGCTTCATAGAATCAGAACTAACCTCCATATCAGTTCCCCTATCTTCATTATGTACTATTACCTCTTGCACATCAAAATTGGTAACCTCAGGACTGTTGTCCCTCAGTCCATCCACCACACACAGAATTTCCTCCGCCTTCTCTTCTGAGCACTCCGCCACCTGACTTTGTGAGCTGTCCAGCAGCCCACGCAGCATCTCAGGTATCTCTGCCTCAATACCTAAATCCAGCTCCACATCCTCATCCTCCACTTTCCTCTCCAATGACCTTTGCGTGTCAACAGGTAGTGTAAGACACGCATCCACCGACTCCTGCACAATATCACTCCACCTTGCCGATTCGACCATGCCCACTCCATCCTGCTGCCTCCGTATTCCTTCATGTTCAACCTCAACAGTATGCCTCTCATCCTGACGCCTTCCCTGACGCCGATCACACGCAGCTGCTATGTGCTCAAAAGAGCCACATATATGACAGGTTCTTCGTTGTCCCATGTAAGTGACATACTTGCGTCCTAAATTCAGGCATCACTACATAGGAAGGTATAGCCCTCTTCAGTGTCATTTTCAGATTGGAATACCCCTCTGGGATTCCCTCATATAATCCTTCAGTTCATCGTCCCATGACTGCAGTATGAATAACACCATATTCCTTAAAGGCCTCCCTCACATCATGTTCATGGGCCTCAAACGGCAGATTTCGAGTGCGTATCCATGTATAGTGTTTCGAGACATCTTTCAATTTAACCTCTACCGACGCATTGACCTGTAGACTTTTATCCTCAAACTTGTCAACAATAGTCTCATACACCTGGGCTGTCGTCAGTTTCACAAATATTCTCGCACTACCATTGAGGGCTATGCCGCAGATATCGCTGTTGTCTATTCCATACTTGTCTCTAATAATAGCTAGTAACAAGACAGCCCCATTAGTTTGATAAACAGCCCCTCTTACAAGCTCCACACAGACAGTGTTGACTCTTCGAAACTGCACCACCATCTTGCTATGAAAATGAGTAGTTATCACAGCGCCGCAAGCGGGCAGACCTGAGCACCTGCCACAACCAAGGCTGAGCAGCGAATGATCACAATAAACTAGCAGAGCCATCATTTGTTGCATATAACATCAAATCTACTAGCTCTTTTGTTCTATATATTAAAAAATCACTTCCCCATCAACTTCACACACACAAGAAAACAGAGGGGCTGCAATACCATGGTGTTAGGATTTATATTGGGAACTCTGCTCTCAACATATTTAACTTGTATGCTCCTGCTGATAAGTTTAATTACTTGGAGCTCCCAACTTGTGCTCAGTCTGAGCCTACTCTTATCATTGGAGATTATAATGCAAGACACAAAAGCATTGGAAACTCACAGTTTGGTCATCGTAATGGTAACCAACTGTTGTCACTGTTAAATAGTCATGATAATGTGCAAATTGTAGGTGACCTTGAACCACATATCTATGGAGTGTCCTTGATCTTGTCTTGGCTTAACATTACTTCTGCCAGCTGTGGTCTACCATTGTAACAGATATATCATCAGACCATATCCCAAGGCTAACCTCACTAGATATAGGTAATACTATCCTTCCTGGTGGGATATTCAAACGGAAACGTTTTAATGTTCCCCCTGATCAACATGATGACTTTATTGCACATGTGACTGACTGGTATAATTCCTATGAGTGTTCCTCTGTTTAGGCCTTTAACAATGACCTTGTGAGCAGTATTCAGAACTACTTAGAGCCACTTCTAAAACCTCCTGGAACTCTAAACCCAATCAACTTCCATAATAACCATGCTTATTACAATGATCTTAAACTTGGAACACTGAAACGTACTGCTCGCAGAATAGGCCTAGCCTATAGAAAACATCGTACCTCTGGAATGCTGAGACTCTTTCAAACTGCCTTGCTGCTGCCAGAGGCTATGACAGAGCTGCGGCAAACTGACTGGGAAAAATTTTGTCAATGGTCTCAATGCTCACACCCCTTGCCGAGCATGGAGGGACATAAATATAATTAAGGGTAACAGAACTGGTCAGATCGCGCACCCTCATCCCTTACATAGGGCAGAAAGGCTAGTCAGTGCTTGGGCTGCTACATCTACTATGAAAATCTTCCCATTACCACACAGGCGAAATTAAATGACAAATATGATGCTAAGGAGAGACTTGTTTGTTTTATGCTCAGCAAGGAAGATGGCTGTAACATTCCCTTCACTAACTTTGAACTTGATGCAGCACTAACTAAGGGCAACTCCACGTCGCCTGGTG